>JAYEVE010001078.1:0-57985 GCA_036346375.1 Guadua angustifolia
AATCTCATTTACATTGGACCTTTCTCATGGCGAGGGCCTTGGTTGACTTCCAAAGGACACGAAGTATATAACAAGCCTCCGACATCTCTACACTAATGTAAGGACCCGAATTCACCGGTTCGGACCCACTGTGTTTACCGCACTAGTCCCAGGATCAATTGCTAGTGCACACAGCTTAACATCGGTAAGCATCACATCATACACAACGATAATAATAATAAGACTTTATTTATTCAATATAACTAGTGTATGATCTTATGATCACTAACATTTATTCAGCCACATGGGCAAGTCTAAGATAAAGTAAGGCGAATCCGGTGAAAAGCAAGAGAAAGACGTAGTGACTCATCGATTACACCACGAGGCGATCGACAAGGCTTGGCCTAGTGACTCGCGTCCACCGAAAGTCCTCCTCAAGCACGAGCGATGATTCCTCCTTTGTTGTTGGTTTGTAAGCAAGGGTGAGTACACCAACACGTACTCAACAAGTTGTGCACAAAATGCAATTCTATCATAGCTATATCTGAGGCTCATTCCAAAGGAAGGCTTATGGTTCATTTTGATGAAAGCAACATTTCAAGAACACATATATTTCATAGATTGAAAAGCGATAAAACAAATAATAACATTAAATAGATTCCATTGTCTCTCAAATCAAACCCAAGTGTTCATCCTAAGTCAAGTTCCATTATCCACATGGCATCCTCGCCAACCCATAACAGATTGTTCATTTTAATTAACTACCCCTTATTTGTAATTCTGAGCATTGCTCAATACCGTAAACACAACTATCCGAATAGTTTGTACACTCTGCGAGAGGTTATGCACTTTACCCACACGATATAACCATGCACCACACAAAGTGACGATTATAACAAAGCCTTTACAATGCATCCTCTTAACCCGGTGCTACCGCTAAGGTTTCAACATGAAGGGCTACACCACCACAGCAGGGCCCCCTCTTGCGCCATGTGAGTTTCCCCGTACAGGACTCACACCACCATGATAGCATAAGTTAAGCATTTGCAAATTAGTCGGCTAAAGGCGCCCATATGAGCGATGTGGCTGCAAGTTTGACTCAGGTCAAAGGCTCGCAAGGTTAAGTCCTTAGGATTGATTAAAGCAAGACTTACACATACCCTCAGCTCCACTGAGCCCACCCTAGCACACTTGCCCCTTCCACTTGCTTCAATCTAAAGTGATTACCCTCCTGGTTGGTTACCAAGCACCACGTGCTCTTCACAAATCAACGTTGTTGCGTGACTCCGCTGTCACAACAACTCAATCTCTTTGTGCGACCACACATGGCCCACAAGTTATCATCATTGTTCCATATTCCATTAGTCAAGATTAATAAGCAATATTTCATGAGTATGTGATGACGTGGCATGGCTAAGCATTCTAATCGGTCTAACCATCCATGTTGATTTTCTATTAACCAACTATAATTAACCAACCTAGGGTAACAAGTGGATCATGGCATACAATTTAACAAGGTAGGGTGTAATTCAAGAGGGTATAATATCTAAATCCCAATCTAGGTCAAAATCATTTGTACTCATGAAATAACAAGTGATAAGGTAAACCAAAATAGCATGCAATCTAATTTATGGGTGCAACATGATCAAAGCATAACTTGCCTTCGTTAAGCTCCTGGTCTTGGTCTGAAAATAATTCTTGACCTGCAAAATCCCCTTCCGAAGCCTCGCACAATTCAACGTCTACGCGAATCGAGAGAGAAAAGCAAATAAAAACCAAAATCAAAGAGCAAACAAATTCAAAAATTCAAATAAAAGCCACCATTAGAAAGATCTCAATTTTACAAATTTTAGGAATTTGAATCACCTTAATCGGAGTTCGTATGCAAAAGTTATCGCGTTTTGAAGTTTGAAAATCCTAAAATACCTAAAATAATAAATCCGGATTTTGTCGAATTATTTTGTAAGAGAAAATCTAAATTTTAGTTGGGTGACCGTGTCTCGGTGGGGCTCTGTCTCGGCCGGTGGGCCCGTCTTTGTCGGCGTGTCTACCTACGTGTGGTCGACTTCGGCGCCCGCAGCGCCACCTCAGCGCCACGCCCGACAATGCGGCCACGTGGCGCCACGTGTCAGCAATTAACTACCCACCTCGGCCGCGGCGTGGATCAATCTCGTGCGTGCGATGAAGATCCGTCGGTCGATATTTCTCCCAGCGGCAATGGCGGTCGCGGCGACTAACAACCACCGGAGTTGAAGGCGATGATCTTGGCGGCGCGCTCCGTACTTCCGTGCGAAGAAGCGGCTACTCCAGCGGCGCCAAGTCGGCGAACTCAAATCCGCAATCCTCTCGGCGGAAGAGGTACCCGACGGCGAAAATGCGGTGGAACTCTCGGCAACCTCCTCGGACTCGGTGGCGTCTGCGGCTTCTCGGTGGCTCTCCGGTGACAAAGCGACAGGGAACTACTGGCGGCGGTGAGGCGAGTTTGGAGGGCTCGGGACCTCTTTTTATACCGTGGGCGCGCTAAACAAGGTAAGGCGGCGTGGCGAGTTCGTCGGAGGCAGCTGACATCGAGTCCCGCTTGGAGACGACGCCACGACGGCGTTCGATCAAGATCGATCGATCGAAAGGCTTAGGGTTTCCTATTTGACGCGGTGTGATGAAGGCCGTTGGATCAAGATCAGCGGTCGGCAAAATCCGTTTAATTCGACCAGCCTGCCGATGATGGGCGGGCCGTTACTGTTCACAAGTATTTTCCCGAATTTCCTATTTTGAATAATCCGATTAAATGTTTTTGATTTATTTAAAGTATTAAAAATACTCCAAAATTCCTAGAAAATTCTCAAAAATACTTTGAGACTTTCTTGACTTAAATAAAATATTTTAACAAAAATTTATTTTGGATTTATATATTTATAATTAATCTTTAATAGAAACTAATATTATTTAATTCCAAATAATTCAAATAAATCCCAAAAATCCAAATAAATTCAAAAAATTCACAAAAATCATATTTAGCAATAAAATAATATTATTTAGTTGAAAAGCTGAAATTTTGGGATGTTACAACTAATGGGTGCATAAAATTAAAGTGCGTGCCTTCAGATCTCGGATAGCTCACTGCTCATTCATGAATGCAGGAGGCTAACAGGGCCCACACCCACACAGCTCAAAGCAGACCCAAGTACCCAGCTCGGGCAAGGGATCAGCTCCTGCCGCATCTAAGCACACTATACTAATTGATTTTGTTATAGTAGTTCTTTTCAAATGTTACAACACTCTCATATAAATATTGAAATTGTTCTAATAATTTTTCTATCTGTTATAATAATATTTTATTTTTGTTGGGTAGTTTTCTTGTAGTATTGCATGAACATTTTCGCTTTTGTTGCAATTCGTTTTTATTTTTGCATTTTTATTGTTAATATTGAAATAATCTGTTGCATGATTTCTCTCGGGATGTTGCGTTGGTGAGTTTGAAGATAACATCTGTTTTGCAACCGCACAAACTCAAGGATGGTATAAAAAGGACAGAGGTGGTTTTGCTGCATAATAGCCATGTTGTCACATAGGTGTGAGCCTTTTGTTGCGTTAATTCAACCCCACGCTACTACGTGAGTGTAACGACCCCTATTTTTACATAGAATGCAAAAATGGAAATCTAATATGCTTGCAATACTAGTCCCTAGATCAGTAGCTAGTACGTACATTTACAACAATTGGAATCACAACCATACATTATATTAATTAAGTGGAAGCGATTATACAAAAAAAATCTTACAACTCAGAGTATATAGCAACAAAAGAAGCAATGCCTTATAGTGTGCCCATCCACCCCACAGGCAATTGACGAGGCATAAATCCCTAGAAAAGATCACGGCGATAAAGATCCGCATCCTGCGACGAAAGCAAACCTCTTCGGAGACTTCGCTAACTTAACACCTAAAAACAACAAATTAAGCAAGGGTGAGTACTTTCGTACTCCACAAGATTTAAGGTGGTATTTGCAAATGCATAAATGTAGGACAAGTCAAAGGAGGCTACTATAGTTAATTTGCATAAAGCGAAATTGAATTTGTAAATTAAGTTATTTGCAAACGAAATTTGTAAGAGCAAGTTTAATTGATAACAAATAAGTAAAGCATAGTAACACTCACAGTCCTCCATGACGTGAGCGACGAATCATCCAAATCTTGATATCCATCAATGTCGGCCCTTCGACATAAAGCACAGTTGCAAAACAAATGATACCAAGCCCTTTTGAAAATAACAAAACATCTAACATTGGGATGACTTCACCAAGTGCCCATGACCGCGGGCGCGGCTAATATATTAGATGTATACTCTGTAGAGGTGTACAACTTTACCCACAAGGAATGATCAACCTTTTTGCTCGACACACGTCTCCTTAGGTGTGCCAGCAAGGCGATCATACATAACTGTTACATTACCTAGACATGACTTTGATCCAGCCCGGGACGTTAACCCCCGCCATAGAACTAGAAACACACACGAAAGTCATGGATCCACTTTCACACACCCAACACAACGTTTCTAAACATGGCAGAGCGTACACCGTTGCATTAGCAAGTAGAAACCCCGTCAAGCAGACCAAACCGGAATGCCTATGCGAGCTCGCGCCTTCCCAAAAGAGCAAAGCCATGTCTAAATAACTTAATAGGCTAAAACTACCCCATAAATAGCCCTCGTGGTTGCACGAAAATCTTGGATCAATAACGTCCCATTGCTCGGTCCTTAATCCGACACGGGCGATACTTCACCCTACACTACGTGCAATTCTCTTTGCACATCCGGCTATTGCCAATAATCACCCGCGTCAAACCATAGTTTTATTTTGGGTTTTTAATCAAAATACCAGCAACCAACAGAGACATTTCCAATATTTTCAGGAAACAATTTTGATCTGATCATGTACATTGCTGATTCTAAAGTATGGCTAAGCATGAATAATATGAACGCGTATACCCATGATGACATTAAGTAATGCCTATCCTCAATCTAGGGTTATCAAGGTTCACATGTCCATAATTATCAAAGAAAGTTAATGAGACAACAGTATAACTACCAGTACCACAAAATAGCAAGTTTACAGAAAGTAAACGCATGCATAAATTGGTTTAGTAAAACAAAAGAAAATTAAATACTGGGATCAATATGATCAGAGGGGTGCTTGCCTTGCTTAATCCTTGTTTACAATGAAGACGAGGATTACGGCTGACGATGGTGACGACGGAGGTCAAAGACGTCGGGTTCTACACGTCGATCAATGGAAACATAGCAAATAATAAACTTCAATGAGGGCAAATAGAAAATAGATAGCAAGAACAAATAAAACTCTTCACAAGAAATAGGGATTGCTCTTTTATGAATTTATAAATTTTATTTTACGAATTCAAGATGCAAAAATTGCTTGGATTAATAGAATTAATCATTAGTTATCTTGTTGAATGATATGAACGACTAGCACTTAATCCATAATTGATTTTGCTTAAAAAGCATGTTCGAATATGATAATTCTGATAAGATAGGCTACTGGGTATATTTGTAGTTTTTAAGAAGGTTCTGGTGATACAAATATTATAACTACAGATATCTTCATTAATACCGAGTGTGTTTTACTCCAATTACAAAGTTCAGAATTCATAATACTTTAGGTTATTCTGTTAATAGGATTTATATTTAAATTTTGACGAGATAAGATTATTTCTTCATATTATGGTAGCTAATACTTTGAAAATTTCTACTAAGCTAATTTCATAAGTTTTAGGATTTAGACGGGACATTATATTCATCGCTGAAATAGCCTATATGGCATTATAAAGGTTACATTTACGAAATCGGCAAGATGAAACGGCGTTAACATAAGGGTTTTGATTTAGCTAGATCTAGTTGAAAAAGCTAGTTATAAATAAGATGTTCTTCTAGAATATGGTGGCATGAACTTTGTAGAGTGTGTCTAAACTAGTTTCACCGATTTTAGCATTTAAGCGAGTTATTTTATTAATCGTTGAGGCAGCCTAAATGACCACAAAGGTAACACTAAATTGGTCATGTTTCATTTTAAGTTTGCGACTTCACCATACATGATCCTTTTTTCATTTTTTTGGTGTTAGCAGAGTACCATGCTAGAAATGTTTTAAAACTATTTTTACATTAGTTTGACTTTAACCGCGATAGATTATCTATTTGTTCAGTGTTATAATTTATATTTTCTTTCATTAAAAGAATGCAATTTAAACCTTATTCTAAATATTTTTACATACATAGGTCCTTGCTGTTTCCAAGAACTTAATACAAATTATTTCATCATTTTGTGAGCTATTATGTTTTTATTTTTATTAATGGCTAAACCAAGGTTTACTAGTGATTACGAAGCAAATAATTTAAACTGAGTTCCAAAAATTAAATCTTTTTGCATATTTGAGTTTAGTATGGTTCCAGAGACACATGAAAATTTATTTAGTGATTTTAGGAATTATATTTCTCATGTGTGATAATGTCCATAATACGTTTATCTTATTTTTTAGCTTTCATAATTATTCTATGACCTAGAAATTAAATATTTTTATATATTTATGTTCTTCCTGATTTTATATGAACTTAAAATTTGTTTCATTGAATTTGGATTAAATTTGGAAAAAGATATTCAAGATTGAGTTCATTCGGTTTGGAAATGCATTGAAAATTGGAAATGCGCTTTCATATGGAAGGAGGCATCTTTCACCGAATGGTTTGAAGCCTCACACACCGGTGATAGGGGGCCCGCTTGATAGAGACCGAAATAGAACAGCGGTTAGGCGCATCGGCGAAGGAGCTCGGTGATCTTCGGCGGCGAAACACGAGGGCAAGTGCTCGACGAGACGACTCAACGGTGGAACCGATTCAACCGGAGATGAATGGAGTGGTGGCATCGAGCTCCCGGTGGCGGCAATGGCGGATAGTCGGGAGAGAACCAAGCGCGAGCTTGAATGGGTAGCAATTATAGCATCGAGAGTCATAGGGTTTCCATTTTGATGTTTCTTTTGATCGGAGAGTGGCGAGAGCTCCGCCACCGAGAAGCGGGGTTGGGGAAGAAGGGTCTGGTGGCGGTGGTGTTTTGCACAAGGATTTCTAGATTTTCTTTGAGAGGTTTTAGTCCTTGAATCTTGTGGGTGCTATGGTTGAGCAATTGGATTTGATGCAATGATTCTATTTGATTCGACTTTTGGCTCGAGCTTGGAGGTACACGGCCATGGCGGAAGGAGTGAATTGAGGCGTCTCGGTGAGAGTATGAAGAAGCGGATGAGGAAGATCAAGCGTGTCATGACCTTGGTATTTATAAGCGAGGGCGAGGAAGAGCCTGCCGGTTGATCACTCGACCGAATGAGGTGCTGCTCGATTACGTCTGTGTGGCGGAGCTAGAGTGGCACTTAATTTCGACGACGTGGCTCTGAGTACAGTGCGGTATGGCAGTGAGGCTTCGTGGCAGCAATCGACGACTTGGGCGGCGCTGCAAGGATGCGGAGTGGTTGAGAGAAGGTGCAAGAGCTCTGCGATTGGAGGAGCGAAGTCGGTTCGGCGGCAGGGGAGAAGAAGGAAGCGAGAGGCGAACTGAGGACGGTGGTGGGGACAAGGCCCCTTGGCAGTGAAGTGCGCCGAACCTTCTCGCATCAACAAATGGGCTAGAACGAGCTACGGGCCCACTGCCGGCGATGGGCGAAGATTAGATATTTTGGTGAAGATTTCTTGACCGAATTTGCATTAATTTGGTTGTCATTCACCACCCATCTTTTTTTGAAAATTTTTGACTAAGGTCTCCAGTTATTGTACTACCTCCAGTAAAAGTTTTGGGTCAAAAAGTTCTACAGGAAATTATTAAAAATTCTGACATTACTATATGTTCAAAAATTCATTCTCGGATTTCGATTTAATTAATGGTGTAAATTGTATTATTTATTTTTGAGACTTTTTAGAAGAGCTCTAATTAATATATGGATGCTCCTATAAAAATTTCAAGTTGATATATTTCTTTTTGTTTAATTAAAATTCTGACACTCCAGTATTCAGATTTTTCTAGCTTCTGTTTTTGAATTTTTTATCCTCATTATATGACTTTATAAATTTCTAAGATTTTTACTGGGAGTAGGTAACACATTGAGGTTACTAGGGTAATTTTATCAGATCGAGATGGAGTCTACAGATTTTGCATTAAATCTGACCTTGCACTGTTTTAGTCAAAGCAAATGTCTTTTCAATAATTAAGTCTCATTTCTGTTCATAAAAATTTAATTATTGGAAAAACTGATTTTCCTACAGGCCTAGGGTTTGGATGGGAATTTTTCCAAATCTTTACTTTTACCATTTTACCTTTTTACCATTATCCATTCTTTAATTCCATTTGTTGGATTTTTCATACAAAGAATAAATCCAAAGAAATCCAAATAAAATCAATAATGCCGAGAAAACTCAGAAATAATAATATTAAAATTCAAAATATTTATTTTTATTTTACTAGAATTTTTGGGATGTTACAGTTAGAGAAAGCCGCTCTCGACATCAATCCGACGGCTATGTTGTCATACAGGTATGAGCTTTTTGTTCAGTTTATTTTGACCCCATGCTACTATACGAGAAAGCCTGCTCTCGACAGCAATTCAATGGTCACAGTTGTTGCATTGGAGAGATATTTTGTTGCAAATTCAGTAACAAATCGTTGCACCTTATTTATTTTTTTTTTTTGCATAGATCGATGAGTTGAGATTTACATCTTTAAGTGAGATCGTGATGAGAAGGATCAGAGGATGGAAAAGCTCCCATTGCATTATCGCTTCTTTTTGAAATTTTTATTTTTTAATATTTTTGCATATTTCTTAGGATCAAACCTGCCGAGTTAACAAACATTGGACGAAGTGATAAAAACTAAGCCGGAAGATAGCAAAAATGACATGATGGAATTCACTATGAATGAATGAAATAGTACACATTTTGAATGGCCAAAAAAAAACTTCCTTGTTAGGTTAGGCTGCACGAATGTTGTTGCAATCTAGATGGTCCAAAATGCACATGATATCCTTTTTTTTTTAGGAAAACAGTTGTCTATCGTTATTGACTGACTCGGTCGAGTAAACGGTGCATACGTCTCCCTGTCGTTATAACCACGGAACCCATATCCTCCACTTGTTGTAAGTTTAAATTCGGCTGCAACTTAATTTTTGGCATATACTATTTAGCCGATCGGTCGCTGCTTGTAATATTAAGTAGTTATAATAGTTTTAGTCTATGTTTATGCTATGTCAAACTGCTTAAATTTATGTGTATATGTTGCGATACATCTCGAATGTAGGATATATGGATGCTAGGCGTTGATCTTAGGAACTAGCACTAGACACAAATCCAGGTACCTGAAATTGTTATCAACTATTGAATGCATACACACAAATGGTCATCATTCTTTAGCTATTGCTCGCATTCCCCTCGGTGTGTGTGGGTGATACCAAGGTTCTTAGATGGATGACGAGTGCTATGTTTGGATGAGTTAGTCTTAATTCCGGTGTGGTTGTTCGAAATAGAATCAAATATCTCATATACACGTAAGTGTGTACGGTGCAACTAAATGGCTCATATTTGTTTGGTTGAGAGCCGTCTAGTTAATACTCCGTGCATAGCATTTTTTGGTGACAGCGAACATACATTTAAATAAAGGGTTAATTAGATATATGCCACTGCAGGAATGGGTTATTCGAGATTTGCCATCGTTCCTTTCGTATTTCTAGATTTGCCATTACGAAACCGTGTTTATTCTAAATATGCCATTGCATGCGACCGTGTCACTTCTAGTCAAAGCGAGCGCAATTCGGACGATTTTGCCTCTCGCATCAAAGTCTTGTCGAATTTTGTAGAAATCTCCAAAAAGATCTGAAGCTAAGATTTTTACCTGGTGACCGAGATCCTCATCTACCTCTGGTAAAAATATAAAAAATTAAAACTTACATTTAAAACTTTTGGAAATTCAAAAATAGAAAAATAAAGTTGAAAATAGCAATGTCAGAATTTTTAAAATTTAAATATAAAAGATAAAATTTTTAAAACTTTATATAAGATTAATAATACTATTTCAGATCTTGATAAAAATTTTCATAAAATATTAATACCATTTTAGCCTTAAATTAAATATAAAATAAAAATAGGCGGAGGGCAAAATCGTCCGAATGGGCTAAGTCATGCGCTCGGTTTGACCGAAGTGACACGTGTCGCCGCAATGGCATATTTAGAATAAACACGGTTTCGTAATGGAAAATCTAGAAATACGAAAGGAACGATGGCAAATCTCGAATAACCGATTCATGCAGTGGCATATATCTGATTAACCCTTAAATAAAATATGAGTCACCTTTAAAACCAACGTACGTATGAGAATTGATGTACGTGTGTTCCGAGATAAATCTCATTTACATTGGACCTTTCTCATTGTGAGGGCCTTGGTCGACTTCCAAAGGATATGAATTACTAGGAATGTTTTCGCGACGTTATACACCGCGTGCGTTGTTTCTGCATGTGTGTAGAAAATATATTTGTTTAGCGTAGATGGAAGATTGATGTTTAAGCTGTGATTATTAGCTACTGCTGTAATCACTATCCTATATTCGTTGGTGTACGTGCAGTTGCATGTGAGCCTATCTAAATGATCTGAGGCAAAATGTAGATGGCGTAAAATAGGAATCATATGGAATAAGAAATGTATGTAACATGATCTTGACAGGATGGGAATGTGGTTTTGATTTGTCATATTTTTAGCATTCTATCGGGATATATATGCGCAAGGAAACTGGGATAGCAACAGTTTATAAGAATTGTTATGCAATGGCGTGCGGCTGCGTTATAACAAATAGATAGAGGTAGTATTAAATTCTATTGCAAATATTACATACCAAAGTAATAGATAAATCGTGTTCTAATAGATAAAATTGTGTTCATTTATCATATTAATTGAAAAGAGATAGGCAACAAAACATTTTATAGTGATGAATGACCATCTGATTTCAACATATGGAAAAATATATATAAAAATTCATGAGAACAATAGAGAGAATTAGGAGCGCACACAAGTTTTCTCAAAGACAATGCAGTCTGTTAAGGCATAAAGATGATATATGAGAACCCGATGATAGTAGAGGTATCTAGCACTAAGCTTGAAGTGTAGGCCAGAAAACGGAGTCCTTTGCATTTTCTCATATTTAAACTAAGGCACATCTGAAATATTCAAACCACTCAGTAAGTCCTTCTGACGTTTCTTGAACACACCAAAAGTTATGGCATCCCACTTCTGTCACTTTACTACTGAATTTTTTTAAACCAAACAGGTATAGGTTTACTATAATTAACGGCAGAATGATGCCTCATATCACTATAGAATGTGTCACGACAAAGAGGAGGAGATTAACAGAGCTGCAATGCTTCTTTAGAACATTTCTCAAATTTTCACCCAAAAATATACCTTAATAAGAAAATAACCAGAATGATCGTGTTGCCTAGCCACCTCCATCAACATATCAGTCAAGCAGTAAATATCGTCCTTAAGATCTTCGAGGAGCTGGCTTCCCAACACAAGAAACTCATGGCTCTGTTGGGAACAAAGATCAGCACAAAAACTAATCTATACATATCTCACCTTAAAAATAAGCATGTGTGACTAAAGTCTAACATATTACTTTCACAGAGCCATATCTCTTCTCATAAATTTTGACACAAAAATTACCTTAGGAAAGACTACAGTCCTGTGTTCCTCGTATTTCGAAACTTTGTTCTGGGACCCCAAAAAATTGTAAAAGTAAAATTCATAGGATAAAAAAAAGCTTGTGTAAAGAGAAGCTGCAAACGAAATAAACTAAAATGCTTAATACAAACTTTCCAAGCTGCACTGATGCATTTAAGAGATCTTGCCATATCAATTTTCTCAGCCGATCCTTAGAACCTTTGGACATCACAAAATCAGCCCTGCACTGTAGATTTTTTTATAAGTCACGATAAGAAAATAACAGACCAATTAAAATCAACAAATTTATGGTCTTAAGTGGATAACATACTGATCATCATAGACAATTGTACGGCTTGGCATGATTAAACGTTTCAACTCCCATCAACAACAAGAAAATCATCAGTTAGTCACAGGCAAATTCAGTTTCCTAAAAAATGTCTAGTATTATTTAATGCAGAAGATGGACACAGATAATTTGGTAACCGGTAAATGCAAGAGCTACCATTACATGAATCACTCAAGAGCCCATGCATGCACTACATACACAGCAGAAATAATGTGTGGTTAAAGTAAAACGTAATTGCTTCAAAGTGTCTGAGAGCTACATCATGGTCGCTACAATGTAGTAACATATGAAATATTTGTTTGTTAGTACAGCTAGTAACCACTAAATCACAGTCTAATTAAGAGTCAGTGATAATAAAGGTCGCTACAATCAAATCATGTAGAATATACCTTTCTCCTCTTATCTCATTTTCCTTCTCATCCTTGTACTTCTACATTATCGAGATTCTTGGTCAGATGAGTCAGTCAGCCACCCAACACATGTAGTGTCACTAAATAATTAAGCAGATGGAAAACGAAAATAATGTGACACGGGGAAGATCATAAAACCTAAAATCCGAACAATCTTATTAAAAGAAATCATCACCCAACAGGCTGCCAAATTACTCACTTACCTTTTTTTTTAGGATGATTTTGAACTCGGGTGGCTTCTTCCATGGGCTAACTACTTTAGCCCTTTCGATTATCTAGCTTAGCTTTATACTCTCATCATTCTATCTTTGTCGGCCTCCATCTCACCTCTTTTCAGTTCATCATCCTAGGGAAAAGCATCATGGGTAATTTTAAGAACTGAGCAAAATATAGTAGCCTCACACCCAACTGCAAATTTTAATTTGATCAATTATGAAGAAAAGCACAGACCATCGCTAAGTAATCCTGTAGTTCAACCATCGTACATCATTGCAGTAGCTGAGTCTGCTTTTTTTGAATGCATAGTGACAGAACTAACTATGCAAGACACCTTAAATTTCAATAGAAGCTTAAGCTACCGAGGCCAGTTGTCACCAATTTTCAGGCTACTTCGATGCCCTCCAACAAAGCGAAGTGCAATTCCAATAGGAAACCGAGAGCCTAACTTGCGACTACCACTAATCTACTATTAATTGTACCACTTTAAGATTTGTGTAACTAACGTTTTGGAAGAGCATAGAAGCACTACTCTTACGAAGAAAGCCTTACCTCATATATTAATGGTTCAGCCCTTGTTAAGTAAGGCAATCTAGGAATAAAAGAACATTATGGTAGCAATGATTGGATGAAACAAGTTTAAATGAGTAGCTAATTAGGAACCCTGAATCACAAATCTGAGACAACTACACAGAGCTATGTGATTCTTGATGGAGTCCTTGTGGGATAAGTAGCACACCATGTGTTATTTCTCCGACATGGATAACCAGGGCATCAATTTATTACAATATCCTAAATATTCTTTGGTTAAAAATATCTTCCAGCTATTGTTCCACAAATTGCTTCAAATGAAATATTAAAATAATTATACATACCTACCTGTGGTCTTGTTTGCACTCCATTACATATCTTGTTTGCAATTTCCATCAAATTGAGTTTGGACAATGTTTCCTCCTCTCCTAAGATATGCTGCATGGAAAGTTGAACAAAAAATTGCTCATGCTATTTTTCCTATGGCAGAGTTTTGGCCATGAGTTTAATCAAATTATACCATGTTTGGACGTGACTGAAGTACACATCCGAAGGCGACATGAGATGCACAACAAATCAGCAAAGTGGTGTTTTAGAGATAATTAATCAGGATGGTCAGATATAAGCTAGTTGAATCTAGCAATATGAATGGATGCTAAGAAAACTACCTTTGCAGGCAAGATCACATTGAGGCAAATATTGCCTAGAAGCTGAAAAGAAATTTCCACACAAAATGGCAAGAATGACAGAATGGCAGTGACGCACTGTATTTTAAACCTTTCAAAGTGTTTTCATGGTTTTGTATATTCTGTCACAAATCTAGTGGCTTATGATGTTTATCTTGCACACTGTATCAAATCCAACTATTTTCTCAATAAACTGGTTCTCGAGATCACCGTTCAATGAAACATGCATGCCCACAACCTGTTTAATGAAGATGTCAGCTCCTGAGAGATTGCATGGTGCATCTAAAGAAAATTAGCATTTGAAATTACTGCTTGAACTTATACCACTATAGCTTGGTCTTATAGCTATTCTGGATATGGGTCTCGGCAAGCTATGCAACATCTGAACGGAGGTGACTCTTGGAGATAAAGCGCATGCTTAACTATCTTGAGAGAAATATTTGACAAGTCAAGTCACTACATCATATAGGCGATCCTCGATTTAACAAATGCCATGCATTTTAATAACATGGCACACTATAAAAGAATTCCAAATAACCAAATTGTTACACGTTGATAACCAGAGCGCTCAAGTCTGACAAACCTATCTAGGAATGGAACTAACAACTACATGCAAAATGAGTAAAAACAAAGCCTGCTTTGTTTTGGGATACATGGCATTATATTAGTTATTCCTATTAGTACCTGCAACAACAATCAGGCCATCCAAGTACAGATAGCAGCATGTAATCATCGAAGCATTCACTTGCTTAGCTATGCAGATCACATCAATACTCCTACTGAGCAAACTGAAACCACCTTGGAAAAAAAGCAAGCATCTATTTGCCATCCCAAAGAATAACAGAAGCACATCAAAAATCAAGTAAAAGTAAATGCACCAACCCTGCTCCTTGTATGAATTGCTGTATGAAGCAAGAATATCATTAGTGATCTCCAATGCCTTGTTTGCAAACATTCCCTTGGTGCCACCTATACACAAATACAAATTACCAATGTAAACAAAAATAAAATTCTCTACACTCTATGATAATGAATAAATTTATGCCTGAAATATTCTATCTAGATGCTTGTTGCTATTAATCAGAAAGACCCAATGCATCGTAGAAGTGACATATCTGTAATTCTGTGACAGAATTGATAAACAGGACTATTCTATCTCGATGATAAATATTATTGGGAGTAGAATTACTAACGAATCCATAAAGGATATTGCGAGGACCGTGAGCCTTGAGAGCATCGTGGAGTCCCCAGATCACATTGTGCGGATATTTGTGCCCTTTCCCCAAACCAAAGCGCTGATCCCCACATCACAAACTGGACAGGTTCATTCCCATAGAAATTCGCACCCAGACTGCTACACAGCGCTAACTGTTGTGCCTAAAAAAAGTAGCTAGGAAAAAATGCATACGAAATTGGAAGGGGAGCCCTAAATCCCAAAAATACTAAGAATATAATATCAAGGAAAAGAGAACAGTTCAATTGATTTCCTCAAGGCATCACTTAACAAGAATGAATCGAAACAATAAATCACAAAAAAAAACAAATTAAGATGGGCGTCAGTTGTGAGCCTTGAGCATTGTGGAGTCCCGGATCATCTTGTGCTCTTTCCTAAACAGGCGCACAACATCGATTCTTTGTGACTAAAAAAGCGGCTAGTAAAAAATGCATATGAAATTCGGAGAGGCACCCTAAGTCCCGAGAATACTAAGAACAAAACATTGGCTAATCCTAAAAGCAGAACAAGGTCCACACAAAGCACCTTATCAAAGAATACTATATATGAAGCCAAAATAGGATGTTGTGAACGGAGCCCTTGGCGAATGCATTAAAAGCATGTAATAGCGGATACATACTAATACTACACAGTGCATAGCAGTTGATAGATTCGTGTACACAAATAGCATGATTGCAAAAACGACAGCATCAATCAATAAGAGGAAACTACCACTCATTTCATCGAACACCATTAGGGCGTGCTACCAACAGATACGGCATGGTCGAAGAAGATCTACCACCCACATCATGACATCCCATACTAAGGTGATACCTATGCCACCATGCGCGTGGCAGGAGAGCGACGCAAATCATCGAGCACCTCAGAAGTCGTGAGAGGAAGCAAGCGGTCCACACTCACCACACACTTGGGCATTCCGCCGAATGAACAAGCGAGGAGCGCGGGCACACGTACCATTCTCGTCGGGACCTGGACGTGGAGGAAGAGGTGAAGCCGCCGGTTTTGGACCAGACGAGCTTGGAGAGCGTCTAGTCGAATGTGGCGCGGCAGCTGATGGAGGGGTGCGGGTACCCCTTGAGCGATGACTCGTTCACCGCCATCATCACCCGCGTCAGCACCGATGAATCAGCCATCGTGCATGCCTCGCTTGCTCGCTATAGCTGCTGCCTTCCCGGCTAGAAGGAGAGGAGTTTTGGGGGAAATGCAGCGCGAGCGGGCGGCGGGCTCCATTGGCCGCGAGGTAGGAGGAAAAACGTTGCCGCCTTTTCCGTTCTTCACGTTTACTGGCTCGGATCGGGAAGGCGAGCGCAGGGTAAGCACGGCGCGCGACGTGGCACAGAAGGCTCTGGAAGACGATGGTGTGGTGGGGGAGGGAACTCGTCACGAGCCAATCGAGCCGAAGCCGGAGCCGCGAGGGCTGGAACCAATCGAGCCGAGCCGCATAAAAAACACGACGTGGCATGGTTCCTAGGCCAGAAAGGCTCCCAACTTTGGGGTATTTAACCATTTTCCATCCTTATGAGTGGCTACTCTCCAAATGCCCATTTTAGAACGTCCATAACACATTCGCCACCGGAGAAAGAAAGATGCTACATTTTTGCCACTTTGGCCGACATGGCACGCCACGCCCCCTCGCCACCGTGGATTCTACGAGGAAAAGACCATGCTGCCCCCTTCCTTACGGATATTACTCGCACCCGACCCATTCCCCATTCACTGGCGCTGGAACCTGGAACCCTAGAGGTGGCGGGCAACGGCTGACGACCAGGAGCATCGGGGACCTGGAGCATCGCCCGCGACGGATCCAAGGTAATTTGCCACTTGTGTGTTAGGATCTTCACTCGTCCCTCCCAAATAGACGGTTGAGGCATGGACTCACGTTGGTTAGGTTTTGGTTGGAATGGAAGAAGGTTTCTCTGATTGGGTTCTACCTTCTGTGTTTGGTAGGAGTGAGTGATTGAAGCCTATGCTCAGAGTTTGATTTGGCCAAGAATGGGCGAGAGTAGTGACTGTCCGCCTTGGTAAGTTCATCGTTTGTCCTGTGAGCATGTAGTTCTGTTGGAGTTGGTTTATTCTAACTCTGAATATTTCTATTTTCATGTCCCTTATTGTCAGGATTGATCCTGGCAATACGTTTAGACTAGTTGTTTCTTGTGCTAAATATAAAGCAAATCTGGAGTATGGTATGGTAGAAATGGCTGACCAGAAGCATGATCTGTGGTTTGATATTAATAATGGTTATAATCTGGACAAATTCATGGATGATATGGCCAGCAAGATAATATGGGGCCGTAGTCAAACTCTTGTTGTGTGGGCTGTGGACACTGACAGTGCAGCTGAATTGACAAGTCTAGTAGTTGAAGTAGTAGAGAAGGAAGACTACAATAAAGTGCAGAGTTAGGATGGCTCTAAAGCCACATCTAGGGTGACCAACAATGATGTTAGAGCACAAGTAACTCTGAGCGAGTGTTGGAAATGCAGGTGATAGCAGTACATACACTATGACTGAAGCAAGTGGCGAGCGGACTATGTAGTTGATTGGAGTAAGCAACCATTATACCTCGGGAAGAAGAAGATGGTGAAGCTATTGTATTGGTTGATGAGGAGAGAGTGTTTGAGGCAATGGGGTTCAAGGCAGCTGATGAGAGAGCAAAGCAGAGAGCTGAAGAAGAGATGCCTATTCCAGTGATCCCTGCTAAAATTCAGGAAGATATGAGGGATGCAGCATTGGAGGTAGATGACAAAGCGTAGTCAAAGCCAGTGTTGGATTGGGATAGGGACAACCCAGACATGTCAGTTGGAACCATGTATCCTTGCATGAATGACTTCAGATTGGCAGTTAGGCAGCATGCAATTGTGCATGAGTTTGAACTTGGGACTGAAAAATCGACAAGAAGCGAGTTAAGAAGTCTTGCAAGGCAAATGGTTGTCCCTGGATTATTAGAGCTAGGACACAGGCTGATAATAGTGTCAGGGTATGTACCACTGCATATCATTGCTATTTGTCATCTTATTGTACTGACCTGTGTGTTTTTGCAGGTCCAAATAAATAGTGATGTGCATAATTGTGCTTCAAGAAGCAGAGTGATAGGCACAATGGCCTCACAAGCATGGGTTGCTGAGAGGGCAATCCCACTGCTCAAGAAGAAGGCAAACATGGAGCTCTTTGAAGTCGATCTGAGTTGAAGGGCAAGTACAAAATTGAGATAAACTATCGACCGTGTGGTATGGTAGACAAAGGCGTGAAGACAAACTTTTTGGCAACTGGGATGATTCATTTGATTGGTTGTATAGATTCAAAGAAGAGTGCAGTTGAGAGCACACAGTACTATTGTGGAGATTGACACCTTTGTCACGAGTTGGTGATAAGGTGCATTTTAGAAGGTTTTCTTTGCATTTGAGGGTAGCATTGAGGGCTTCTTAGGTGGTATGAGGCCTTACATCGATATAGACTCAACAGACATTAAATGGCTTATGGAATGGTCAAATGCTGTGACCTTAGCTTTAGATGGCCACAATTGGATGTTTCCATTGGCCTTTGGATTCTTCGATCGAGACTAAAGAAGATTGGATTTGGTTCATGGAACAACTTGGTAAAGCTATAGGAGTTGTTCCAAATTTGACTATGTGCACTGATGCATGTAAAGGGCTTGAAGGAGCTATCAAGCAAGTGTTTCCATGGGCAGAACAAAGGGAGTGTTTTAGGCATTTGATGGAAAATATGAAAAAAAGGTTCACAGGAGAAGTCTTTGGTGCAAACATGTGGCCAGCAGCAAGGGCCTACTCAACTAGCAAGTACAAATACTTCATGGACAAAGTAATTGTAGCCAGTCCAAGTGTACAACATTGGCTGGATTAAAACCACAAGCTGTTGTGGGCAAGATCCAAGTTCAATACTGAGGTGAAGTCTGAGTACATCAACAATAATCTTGCTGAGTGTTGGAATGCATGGATCAAAGACCTCAAAGATCTGCCATTACATTGCATGATGGATGCCATTAGAGGGAAGGGTGTGGTGTTGTTTGAGAAAAGGAGAAGGATATCAAGGGCACTAGATGGTGTCATTCTTCCAGCTATCATCCATCAGCTTGGGGCAGCATCAAAGGGGCTGAAAAACCTCAAAGTTACTAAGGGGTCGCCAGAGCAGAGGTGAGGTGATTGAGATATACAAAGATCAAGAAGTGAGAAGGCATGTGGTGTACCGAAAGATAGACATTGTACTTGCGAGAGAATGGCGAGTTTATGGAAAACCATGCCCACATGCATTGGTTGTTATTCTCTTGAAAAGACATGACTTTGAACCCTTGTGGACAAGGCATTCTCTGTGGCAAATCTTAGGGCAGCCTATGATGGGGATGGCCTAACATCAACGACAGTCATGATGGCGAAGTTGACAAGGGTTTCAAGTTGGAACCACCAATAGCCAAGAAGAGAGGTGTGGGGAGACGAGAAAAAACGGGTTCCTTTCGTCCTGAGAGGTCGATAAAGGCTACAAGGCAAGTCAAGTGTGATGGTCAGTGAAAATGGTCACAGAGGGAAAGCCGGAAGTGCCCACTAAGCTGTACCAAAAAGAGGTATGAAACCATAGTGAAACATATGTTGTTCCTTCCACTTGGTGTTACTTTGTGTATTGTTCTTTGCGGTGAGAGGAACAGAAGACCAAAAGCGTGATAGGAAGGAAGAAGACAAAAAAACAGGCGAGGATTAGGAACATGTGCTACCTACTCCAAGAACAAGAGCACAAGTTGCTAGGGAGGCAGCTAGGAAAACAAGGAAGCGGCTCGAGGAAGTGAAGCGGTGCAATGGAAGCGAAGCGAAGCATCTGTGCAAACAATGGAAGCGAAGCAGAAGCATTTGTGCCAGCAAGTTCGGGGCCAACCATAAGAAGGTAAGCTTCATCATGCTATCTACATATCTTGAACAATATCCATCTGTCCCTAACTTGTACTGCCCACTGAGGTTCCAGGAAGCTTCATTTGGATGCTACACCAGCTCAAGACACTCAGCCTATGGATGAATCCACTGCATTGGTTCGACTTCCTACCACAGCCACCTAAGAAGATGACACCATGCAAGAAGAAGCTGGCAACCAAGAAGAAGAAGAAGAAGGCTACACCTGACAAGAATGCTTGATGTCTCTGGACTATGGAATGTCCTGTTTTGTAACATATTTATGTATGCATGGCTTGAACAATGTTAGCTAGGGCAGGGAATGCTATATGTATAAGGCCTGAACAATGTTAAATAGGGCCTCAAGAATGCTATGTCTGGGCCGCAGTTTGGCCTGAACATCTGTGTGGTTGGCCTGAACTAGTGTATCATATTTTGCTTGAACAACTATGTGTTCTGGTATTCTCAAATCTCAACCTGTGATATTATCAAGTCTGTTTTCTTCCTTTTGGTGGTTGCATTTTAGGGTTCCTTTAGTGTGCGACTGACTGTATGTTGGTTTTTTTGTGGAGTGACCATAATGTGATTTGAAAGAGCATAATAACAATGATAGCTACCCCATATAATGATCCCTGTGTAATTGCATTTGCCTTCATTGTGCTGAAATCATCACTTCATCAGTCATCATAACATCTATAGCCAAGTGTGCAGTGCATGTAGTTAGCATTTTATTTCCATGTCCTTTTTATTCTGGTTGATCATTGACAGGTCTCCATGGTTTGTACACCTTGGGCCAGCTTGTAATGCAGTGGTTGTTGGGTGTCCTAGTGCTGATTCTCTGCATTGTGAAGTGAGGGGAGTTCTCCAGACAGATTGTCTCAAAGTTAGGAAGTAGCTTCTCAACTATAGAATATCCCGAATTGTTGATTCTGTTGTGGTGAGTTGATAGAACTTTCCCTATCTAATACATGTTTACTGCATTAAAGCACAAAGAGAAAATTCATTGAAAGCGTTTAAAATGTTGATAATATTATTTGACTTTTGCAGGCTACTTGCACCATACTAGCACTATACCACTTGCTCAACTTTTATGCTTCCATATCCTTCTTGTCAAGAAGGTAAGTTGCTATTAAGTTTTCAAGGAAGCTATGAGTAGCACAAGCTAGAGGGGCTTGCAATTTCATATTTCCCCATCTCCTCAATTTTTTAGATGAAAACTGCTTCTGAAAATAAACATGCTTGCTCACCATTTCATTATTTTGTTTGGTCCATTCTATTCCTTTTTCCCACTACTTATTGCACAGATGTCAATTGTTTGGTCATGTTTGCTGCTGAGTAGACTACAAACTGCAACCAATTCCTTTAACTAATTTTGACTAAGTCAGAAAATTATCTATCTGTGGCAAGAAATTAGTATAGCATGCACACAATTATTCAGCAATGACACATCTAGAGTATTCAGCAATTTAGTAAAATGTAAAATGTGAGCTCTCTAGATGGCCATTCTAATCAGAGAAGTTCATCTATCACGGAGGCAAACATAAATCGACCTCACAAACATCAAAGAAAAGATCATTGTTCAACATCCATCATTGTTTAACATTCAACATGATTCATTATGAGGACCGAATTCACCAATTCGAATCCATGTTTTCTGACACTAGTCCGGGATCAATGCTAGTGCACACGACTTAACATCGGTAAGCATCATATCATACTGCGAAAAGAATAATAAGACTTCATTTATTAATATAACTAGTGTATGATCTTATGATCACTTACAATTATTCAGCCACATGGGCTAGACTGAAAGTAAACTCAAATGAGAGTGCAGCAGAAAATATAGCAAAAGACGTAGATGTCCCATCAGCACACCACAGGCGACTGACAAGGATTGGCCTAGTGACTCGCGTCCACCTGAAAGTCCTTCTCCAATAACGGCGATGATTCCTCCACTGTTGTTGGTTGTTAAGCAAGGGTGAGTACACCAACACATACTCAACAAGTTGTGCACAAAATGCAATCCTATCATAGCTATATGCAGGCTTATTCCAAAGGAAAGGCTAAGTGGTTCTTTTGCAATAAAGCATCATTTTAAGAACACATACAATACATAGATTGAAAAGACAGTAAAACAAATAATAACAAGTAAATAGATTCAGTGATTCTCAAATAAACCAAGCTTTCCATCCTAAATCAAGTTCCATTATCCACATGGCATCCTGCCATCCCATAACAGTTGTTCATTTTAATTAACTAACCCTTGACTGTAATCCTCGAGCTTTGCTCAATACCGTGAGCACGGCTATCCAAATAGTTTATACACTCTGCAGAGGTTATGCACTTTACCCACATGATACAACCATGCACCACACAGACGAATGATTATAACAAAGCCTTTACAATGTATCCTCTTAACCCAGTGCTACCCGCTGAGGTTTCAACACTGAAGGGTTACACCACCACAACAGGCCCCCCCTCTTGCGCCATGTGAGTTTTCTCCGTACACTTGGACTCACACCACCGTGATAGCACTCAAGCTAAGCATTTGCAAATTAGTTAGCTAGGCTGCCCCATAACAGACATGTGGTTGCATGATTGACTCAGGTCAAAGACTCGCAAGGTTAAGTCCTTAGGATTAATTAAAGCAAGACTTGCACATACCCTCAGCTCCACTGAGCCCACCCTAGCACACTTGCCCCCTTCCACTTGCTTTAATCTAAAATGATTAACCCCCGGTTGGTTACCAAGCACCACGTGCTACTCACAAATCAACATCGTTGTGTGACCTCCCCGCCACGACAACTCAATCTCTTTGTGTGACCACACATGACACACAAATTAACATCATTGTTCCATATTCCATTAGTCAAAATTAATAATCAACATTTCATGAACATGTGATGACGTGGCATGGCTAAGCAATTCTATTCCGTTCTAACCATCCCATGTTGATTTCATATTTAACCAACTATAATGAACCAACCTAAGGTGACAAGTGGATTATGGCTTACAAATAACAAGGTGGGGTGTAATTCAAAGGGTACATTAACTAATCCCAAAGTTAAGTTGAAATCAGTTGTACACATAAAATATCATGCAATAGGGTAAATCAAAATAGCAATTTTGCAAACATGGGTGCAACATGATCAAAGCACAACTTGCCTTGCTTAAGCTCCTGGTCTTGGTCTAAGAATTGTTCCTGAGTTGCAATTTCCTCCTCCGAAGCCTCGCACAATTCAACGTCTACGCGAATCGAGAAGAATTAGCAAATAAACACCAAAACCAAGGAACAAATAAACTCAAAAATTCAAAAAAAAATCACCATTGTATAGATATCAATTTTACAAATTTTTAGGAATTTGAATCACCTCAATCGGAGTTCGTATGCAAAAGTTATAGCATTTAGAAGTTTGAAAATAAATTAAATTGAATTTCTAGATTTATCAGTATTATTTTTATAAGGAAAATCCGGATTATGACGTCAGCGTGGCGCCGGCTTAGTACGGTCGACACGTGGAAAAATCTGGACTGCATAAACTAGATCCAACGGCTGCTATTTAATCTAACACGTGGCTGACTGCCAGCCATCTGATTTTAATCGAACGGCTATTACTTACCCGAGGTGAATACTATTGACCTAACGAAGTGGCACATTCCTGTCCATCCGATCTTAATCTAACGGCTAATACTTACCCGCACGGTTCACTGTGGACTTTAAATGACGTGGCTCAATCGTAGCCCTTCATCTATTATTGAACGGTCGATGTATAACCCGAAACTCTTACCGATTCCGAAGTGATGTGGGCGATTCTGAAGCGCTCGATGATGATCCGACGGCTGGTAAGCTTCGATTCCGGCGATGGCAGTGCGGCGATGAATCTTCGCCGGCCTTGAAGACGATGACACGTATTCGGTGAAGCGGCGACCTCCGGCGACCAAAAAGTGGCAGCGTAGATGCGTCCCGACGTGATGAACTCAAAGCCGGTCCTGGTTCGCCGAAAGAGTCTCTAGCGGTGACGAAAACGCAGCGCAACTCCTCGGCAAAAAGTTGCGAACTCCGGCGACGGCTAGCGCGGGCTCCAAGGCTTCTCAGCTAGCGGCGCAACAAGAAAAAGGCGCGGCAAAGGACGAGGAACCTCAGAAGAGTCGCTGGGTCCTTAAATACCCCCCCGATCAACGCGTATGGCAATTTGGAATCCGTGTTGGGCGGCGCGATATCTGGTCGAACTCGAGTCCCGCATAGCGGACCACGATGATCGGTAGCCGTTCGATCTCGATCCTACGGTCCGGACAGAACAAGAGTTCCCGAATCTGTATCGGTTGCTGATGGCCGTGCGATGAAGATCCGATGGCTCACAACGACTAGGGTTTTGGTAATCAACGTGGCTTGAAAATGGCCCTGGGATGACGATCCGACGGTGCCCATATTGATTCTCCCGAAAATCCCAGCGACTGGGCTGAACAGCGAGCGCACAGTAATGGGCTTCGGCCCGTTACTGTTCACAGGGATATTCCAGAGTTTTTCCATTTAAAATAATCCAAGAAATTCATTTGATTTATTTAGGGTAGTAAAAATACTAGAAAAATTCCAAGAAAAATCTCAAAAATACTTTGAGACATTCTGGACTTAAATAAAATATTTTTGGCAAAACTTTATTTTAAACTTTTATTTTTATAATTATTTGTTGACAAAAGGCATTATATTTTAATTCAAAATAATTCAAATAAATCTCAAAAATCCAAATAAATCCAGAAAATTCACAAAAATCATAAATTGCAATAAAATAATATTAAATAATTGAAAAGTCAAAATTTTGGGATGTTACATTCATACACCCATTCTAACTGACACCCACATAAAGAACATCACTTACATGATGCAACACCTTAAGCGCAACAAGTGCTACAATCAACACAACCAACAAGCCGCATTGTCTTAAGCAACTTGTTAAACTTGGCTTCCATGCTGCTTTGCATTTGGCCACCAACATTGTTGGAATTCACCTCTCCACCTTCCTCCTCCAGATCATCAAGAAGCATCACGATCAGCTTGTCCTTGATCAATTCCTCGAAATACTTTCTCTGCCATCTGTAGTACTTGCATCTTCCTGGCAACTAACCATGGAGCAAATCAAATGACTCTCAAACCCTACATCCCAAAACCGAACCAAAGATGCCTAAAACTTACCCCTTCCACATTCCTAGGGCACTTGATGAAGACACGGCTGAGTTTGCATTCTCCTTCTTCACCGCGGCTCAATCACCTCGCCATTTTGCACTCTGGGCATTGGATCGAGAGGAAACCGATCTCCTCCAAGCAGGTGCCCCGACCTTTGTCGCGAGCTTTGCCCGACGCCATACTTGGCGGATTTGAATATTTTCTCTTTTGTTGCAATTCGTTTTTTTTGCGTTTTTATTGTGAATGTTGAAATAATTTGTTGCATGATTTCTCTCGAGATGTTGCGCCGATCAGTTTGAAGATAACGCCTGTCTTGCAACCGCACAAACTCGAGGATGGCATAAAAAGGACAAAGGTGGTTTTGCTGCATAATGGTTATGTTGTCACATAGGTGTGAGCCTTTTGTTGCGTTAATTCGACCCCACCATATTACGTGATAGAAAGCCAATTCTCGACATCAATCCGACAGTTGTGTTGTCCTGTAGGTGTGAGCTTTTTGTTAAGTTTATTTTGACCCCCGCTACTATACTAGAAAAAGTCAGCTCTCGTCGTCAATTCAATGGTCATAGTTGTTGCATTGCAAAGACATTTTTGTTGCAAACTCAGTAACAAATTGTTGCACCTCATATTTTTTGTTGCATAGATCAAATAGTTGAGATTTACATCTTTAAGTGAGATATGACGATAGAGAGGGCGAGGATGGAAAAGCTCCCATTGCATTATCGCTTCTTTATAAAATTTTTATTTTTAATATTTTTGCATATTTCTTAGGATCAAACCTGCCGAGTTAACAAACATTGGACGAAGTGATAAAAACTAAGGCGGAAGATAGCAAAAATGACATGATGGGATTCCCTATGAATGAATGAAATAGTACACATTTTGAATGGCCAAAAAAAATTCCTTGTAAGGTTATGCTGCACGAATGTTGTTGCAATCTAGATGGTCCAAAATGCGCCCGATGTCTTTTTTTTTAGGAAAACAGTTGTCGCTTGTTATGATATGACAAGCCTCTGACATCTCTACTCTAAAGTGCATGCCTCCAGATATTGGACAACTCACTTCTCATTCATGAATGCAGTAGGCAAATAGGGCCCACACCCACACCGGTCAAATGAGACCCAACTCGGGCAAAGGTTAATTCTGCCGCATCTAAGCACACTATACCTATTGATTTTGTTATAGTAGTTCTTTTCCAGTGTCACAACATCCTCATATAAATATCCTCTTCAGCACTCCCCAAAGCAGCTAGTTGTGTACTTGTGTTCCCCTGTGTTGAGTGCGTGTGCTGTTGCAAGTTGTGAGAGCAACAATGGCTGAGTTGGTGATCGGGCCACTGGTCTCCATGGTGAAGGACAAGGCGTCCAGCTACCTTCTGGACCAGTACAACGTGATGGACGGCATGGAGGAGCAGCGCAAGATCCTGGAGCGCAAGCTGTCAGCCATCCTGGACGTCATCGAGGATGCAGAGAAGAAGGAGCTTACCGACCCGGCGTGAGTGCTTGGCTCGACGCCCTCAAGGCAGTGGCCTACAGGCGATTGATGTCTTTGACGAGTTCAAGTACGAGGCTCTCCGGCGTGAAGCCAAGAACAAGGGACACTACAGCAAGCTTGGCATGGATACTGTAAGCCTGTTCCTGCTCATAACCCCATTATGTTCCGTTACAGGATGGGCAAAAAGCTGAGCGGAATTGTGCAGAGAATTGAGGTCCTTGTCACAGAGATGAATGACTTTGGGTTCACACGCCGGCAGCAAGCACCATCATCCAAGCAGTGGCGTCAAACGGTTTCCATCATGCTTGACTCTGAGAAGGATATCGTTAGCAGATCCAGAGAAGAAGAGAAGAAAAAGATCATGGCGATGTTGCTTGATCAAGCTAGCAACAGGGATCTCATGGTCCTCCCTATTGTTGGGATGGGTGGGCTCGGCAAGACCACCTTTGCGCAACTCATTTACAATGATCCTGAAATCAAAAAGTATTTCGAGCTCCAGAGGTGGTGCTGTGTGTCGGATGATTTTGACGTTGGTAATATTGCAAATGACATCTGCAATACCAATGAGAAATACCATGAAAAAGCATTGCAGAATCTCCAGAAAGAAGTAAGTGGAAAGAGGTATCTCATTGTGTTGGATGATGTATGGAATCGTGATGATGATAAGTGGGGAAAACTGAAGACCTGCTTTAAGCAAGGTGCCAAGGGTAGTGCAGTACTCACAACAACTCGTGATGCAGAAGTAGCTCGAGTTATGTCCATGGATATAGATGAAGCCTACAATCTTGAGAAGCTGGGTGATGGGTATCTAAAGGAAATGATCCAGAGGAGAGCATTCAGTTTGCAAAAGCCAAACAGCGATGAGCTAGATGGCATTGTTGACAAGATTGTGGACAGATGTGCTGGCTCTCCTTTGGCTGCAAAAGCATTTGGCTCTGTGTTGAGTACCAAGATTAGCATGCAAGAATGGAAGGCTATATTAGCCAAAAGCAACATTTGCAATGAGAAGACTGGAATTTTACCTATACTCAAGCTCAGCTATGACGACCTACCGCCTCACATGAAGCATTGCTTCGCATTCTGTGCTGTGTTTCCCAAAGATTATGAGATTGATGTGGAGACTATGATCCGATATCCCCGATCGGCGACATGACCCGCCTCGCGATTTCCTCCGTTGCTTTCGATCGCTGCGCTGGTTCTTTGGCGATGCCTACACATGCAGTACCGTCTCGCGAGAACTTTGACGACGGCGGCTCCAAACTTTCAAATCGCTTCGATTGCCAGGAAATCTTCCGTTAAGCTTGTTCCTCCGGCGTCGCGCTCCCGCGGCTTAAATAGCCAACCATCCGTCTCAGGCGCCCAGGACTCGAGGTCCTTACCAATTTGGCGCCACCGAGACTTTCCTTCGCCGCCATCTCGTGCTTGTGGCAGTCCTTTTTCCCACTCGAACACGGCTCGAATTTCTTTGCTTCATGTAGGTTTGCTTTTTTGACGATGCGGCAACTGTTGCACTCTGCGCCGACGGTATGCGATGGCTTTTGGCGCCTGCATGGAGTCCCAATCTTCCACGCGTTGGTCCTTCTCCCGCCCGAAATTCTTCGCACGTCTTCGAGGTTGGCGCCAACGCATTTGACTCGGTCACTTGCGCGCTCCCTCGACGATTTTTGGCGCCACGCTAGAGAAGTTGACTCGGCTACGCTTCGGATCTCCCAAATGCGCCATGGCGGTGACCCGAGGATGCAAGGATATAATTAAGGTCGGTTAGTGGCGACGAGGATCAAGGCGCTAGCACCGGCGACCGGCGGCAAGAGATAGGGAGAGAGAGACCAAATGGGGAATGCTCTTTGTCCATGAACGCGGCCGAGCGAGTTAAATGGGGGGCAGCATGGTCTTTTCCTCGCCGAATCCACGGTGGCGAGGGGGCATGGCCTGCCACGTCGGTCAAAGTGGCAAAAATGTAGCATCTTTCTTTCTCTGGTGGCAAATGTGTTATGTACATTCTAAAACGGGCATTTAGAGAGTGGCCATTCGTAAGGATGGCAAATAGTTAAATATCTCCTAACTTTAGTAAAGTTGTTATTATGATATGACAAGCCTTTGACATCTCTACACTAATGGATGCATATCATTAAAGTGCATGCCTCCAGATATTGGACAGCTCACTTCTCATTCATGAATGCAGTAGCAAATAGGACGCACACCCACACAGGTCAAATGAGACCCAATTCGAGCAGGGGATCGGCTCCTGCCCCATCTAAGCACACTATCCTTATTGATTTTGTTATAGTAGTTTTTTTAATATTGCAACACCCTTATATAAATATTGAAGCTGTTTCAATGATTTTTTTCCTTTGTTATAATAATATTTTATTTTTGTTGTGTAGTTTTCTTGTATTATTGCTTGAATATTTTCTCTTTTGTTGCAATTCGTTTTTTTTGCGTTTTTATTGTGAATGTTGAAATAATTTGTTGCATGATTTCTCTCGAGATGTTGCCGATCAGTTTGAAGATAACGCTTTGTCTTGCAACCGCACAAACTCGAGGATGGCATAAAAAGGACAAAGGTGGTTTTGCTGCATAATGGTTATGTTGTCACATAGGTGTGAGCCTTTTGTTGCGTTAATTCGACCCCACCATATTACGTGATAGAAAGCCAATTCTCGACATCAATCCGACAGTTGTGTTGTCCTGTAGGTGTGAGCTTTTTGTTAAGTTTATTTTGACCCCCGCTACTATACTAGAAAAAGTCAGCTCTCGTCGTCAATTCAATGGTCATAGTTGTTGCATTGCAAAGACATTTTTGTTGCAAACTCAGTAACAAATTGTTGCACCTCATATTTTTTTGTTGCATAGATCAAATAGTTGAGATTTACATCTTTAAGTGAGATATGACGATAGAGAGGACGCAGGATGGAAAAGCTCCCATTGCATTATCGCTTCTTTATAAAATTTTTATTTTTTAATATTTTTGCATATTTCTTAGGATCAAACCTGCCGAGTTAACAAACATTGGACGAAGTGATAAAAACTAAGGCGGAAGATAGCAAAAATGACATGATGGGATTCCCTATGAATGAATGAAATAGTACACATTTTGAATGGCCAAAAAAAATTCCTTGTAAGGTTATGCTGCACGAATGTTGTTGCAATCTAGATGGTCCAAAATGCGCCTGATGTCTTTTTTTTAGGAAAACAGTTGTCGCTTGTTATGATATGACAAGCCTCTGACATCTCTACTCTAAAGTGCATGCCTCCAGATATTGGACAACTCACTTCTCATTCATGAATGCAGTAGGCAAATAGGGCCCACACCCACACAGGTCAAATGAGACCCAACTCGGGCAAAGGCTAATTCTGCCGCATCTAAGCACACTATACCTATTGATTTTGTTATAGTAGTTCTTTTCCAGTGTCACAACATCCTCATATAAATATCCTCTTCAGCACTCCCCAAAGCAGCTAGTTGTGTACTTGTGTTCCCCTGTGTTGAGTGCGTGTGCTGTTGCAAGTTGTGAGAGCAACAATGGCTGAGTTGGTGATCGGGCCACTGGTCTCCATGGTGAAGGACAAGGCGTCCAGCTACCTTCTGGACCAGTACAACGTGATGGACGGCATGGAGGAGCAGCGCAAGATCCTGGAGCGCAAGCTGTCAGCCATCCTGGACGTCATCGAGGATGCAGAGAAGAAGGGAGCTTACCGACCCGGCGTGAGTGCTTGGCTCGACGCCCTCAAGGCAGTGGCCTACGAGGCGATTGATGTCTTTGACGAGTTCAAGTACGAGGCTCTCCGGCGTGAAGCCAAGAACAAGGGACACTACAGCAAGCTTGGCATGGATACTGTAAGCCTGTTCCCTGCTCATAACCCCATTATGTTCCGTTACAGGATGGGCAAAAAGCTGAGCGGAATTGTGCAGAGAATTGAGGTCCTTGTCACAGAGATGAATGACTTTGGGTTCACACGCCGGCAGCAAGCACCATCATCCAAGCAGTGGCGTCAAACGGTTTCCATCATGCTTGACTCTGAGAAGGATATCGTTAGCAGATCCAGAGAAGAAGAGAAGAAAAAGATCATGGCGATGTTGCTTGATCAAGCTAGCAACAGGGATCTCATGGTCCTCCCTATTGTTGGGATGGGTGGGCTCGGCAAGACCACCTTTGCGCAACTCATTTACAATGATCCTGAAATCAAAAAGTATTTCGAGCTCCAGAGGTGGTGCTGTGTGTCGGATGATTTTGACGTTGGTAATATTGCAAATGACATCTGCAATACCAATGAGAAATACCATGAAAAAGCATTGCAGAATCTCCAGAAAGAAGTAAGTGGAAAGAGGTATCTCATTGTGTTGGATGATGTATGGAATCGTGATGATGATAAGTGGGGAAAACTGAAGACCTGCTTTAAGCAAGGTGCCAAGGGTAGTGCAGTACTCACAACAACTCGTGATGCAGAAGTAGCTCGAGTTATGTCCATGGATATAGATGAAGCCTACAATCTTGAGAAGCTGGGTGATGGGTATCTAAAGGAAATGATCCAGAGGAGAGCATTCAGTTTGCAAAAGCCAAACAGCGATGAGCTAGATGGCATTGTTGACAAGATTGTGGACAGATGTGCTGGCTCTCCTTTGGCTGCAAAAGCATTTGGCTCTGTGTTGAGTACCAAGATTAGCATGCAAGAATGGAAGGCTATATTAGCCAAAAGCAACATTTGCAATGAGAAGACTGGAATTTTACCTATACTCAAGCTCAGCTATGACGACCTACCGCCTCACATGAAGCATTGCTTCGCATTCTGTGCTGTGTTTCCCAAAGATTATGAGATTGATGTGGAGACTATGATCCGATTATGGATGGCACATGACTTCATACCACTGCAGGAAGAAGTCCACCTTGAAACCCTAGGCAAAGAAATTTTCGACGAGCTTTCTTGGAGATCATTTTTTCAAGACGTGAAGCAGACACCTCCAGTGAAATATGGAGAAAGGCAGCAGCTCCGTAACAGAACCATATGCAAGGTACATGATCTCATGCATGACATTGCTCTGTCTGTTATGGGAAAAGAATGTGCCAGTATAGTTGATATGCCCAATCAAAAGAAGTTGTTGTCAAATCCAACTCGCCACTTGTTCTCGTCACACGATAGAATTGGAACTCATTTGAATGATTTTCTGATGAAACAATCATCAACTCTTCGGACGTTGTTGTATCCCGATCGGTATGCTCGAGGTTCAGCACCACGTTTATCGAAGTGTAATTCTCTACGGGCACTACACCTCTTTAAATTGAAAGAACTGCCAATCAGACCAAGGCATTTACAGCACCTAAGGTATCTTAATCTCTCAAACAACTGGACGATCAAAGAACTTCCTGAAGAAATAAGCATACTGTATAATCTACAGACGTTAGACCTTTCTCATTGCAGCCGTCTTGGTCGACTTCCAAAGGACATGAAGTATATGACAAGCCTCCGACATCTCTACATTAATGGATGCAAATCATTAACGTGCATGCCTCCAGATCTTGGACAGCTCACTTCTCTGCAAACTCTGACATATTTTGTAGTGGGTGCTAGCTCTGGTTGTAGTACTGTCAGAGAATTGCAGAACTTAAACCTTTGTGGCGAATTAGAGTTATGTTGTCTAGAAAATGTAACTGAAGCGCATGCAAAAGGTGCCAATCTTGGAAATAAAGAGAAACTCACACACTTATCTCTTCAATGGAGTGATCACAGCAGAGCGGAACCAGTATCAGATTGTCATAAAAAGGTCCTAGATGCTCTTAGACCTCATAATGGACTGCTGATGCTAAGGATAGTTTCATACAAAAGCACCGGTTTACCGATATGGACGACAGATCTTAGCATGCTACAGAACTTGACTGAACTCCATTTAGATGGGTGTACAGAGTGTGAGGAATTTCCTCACTTCGGGCATTTGAAGGCTCTTCAAGTTCTTTATTTGATTAGTTTGGATAAATTGCAAAGCCTATGCAGTGACACGGCATGCACAGCATTTCCATCATTAAAAGAACTCTGGTTAAATGATTTGGAGAGGTTGGAGAAATGGGTGGCAACGGAAGGAACAAACCAAGAAGAACTAACGTTTCCTCTGCTGGAGAAGCTTGATATTAAGAGGTGTCCAATGCTGACAACTCTACCTGAAGCACCAAAACTCAAGGTTGTAGAGCTAAAAGAAGAAAAGGCACAGCTATCCCGATCAATAATTGGATCCAGATACATGTCTTTGCTGTCCAAGTTAATACTGTCTGTCCATGACGGGGAAGCAACACCAACACTGCAGCTTGATGAGAACCATGAAGCTTCTGTTATGGAAATGGAGTTGTCTGGCTGCGACTTTTTCTTCCCCTCAATTCCATCACATCCAACAATGGGGATTTGGAAGTGGTTTGTAAAACTCGTACGTTTGAAAATCGAGTCATGCGATGCTCTCATCTACTGGCCAGAGGAAGAATTCCTATGCTTGGTATCCTTGAAGAATCTGATCATTCGTTATTGCAGTAGGCTAATAGGGCCCACACCCACACAGGTCAAAGGAGACCCAACTCGAGCAAGGGATCAGCTCCTGCCGCATCTAACCTTACTAATCATATGGGATTGTGAAAGATTGACAGAGCTCTTCATTCTTCCTCCATCTCTCAGAGATATTCAAATTACGAACTGCCCTAATCTCGTGTCCATATGGGGGAATGAGTCAGAGAGTGTGCAGGTGGAACAGCTTGATACATTTGCATCATCGGAACACTGCAATGACCTCTCATGCACAAGTATGCTAGAGCGATTGCCATCACCAAGAAATAATTCTCTATCATGCCTAGAACATCTAAGAATACATGGTTGTGATAAGTTGGTAGCACTTCTGTATCTACCATCATCCCTCAGGGATTTACAAATTCATTCTTGTGGTAAGCTTCGCTCCGTGTCAGGGCAGCTGGGCGCACTTGAGGATTTATCTATTTGGAGATGCAATACGTTGGAGTCACTGGAGCGTTCGGGTGACCTGCCATCGTTACAATTCCTCTTTCTTGGAAAGTGCAAACGGCTGGCATCCTTACCAGCTGGTCTTGCGAATTGCACAGGTCTTCGGAAGATTACGATTAAATATTGTCCAGATTTAAATATGAAGCCGATTTATGAATGCCTGGAACAAGGGTTAGACAGCCTTGAACACAAGGACCTATCCCATGCTCGTTCAAGCGATCCTGAGAAAGGTACCTTCCGATTTGCTTGCCTACTATGCTACAAATCTACACCTTGCGGCCCATTTGAAAATTAATTCACGTCCCATTGTGTTTTTGTCTTTTCGAAACAAATTTGGTATGGCTTGTTATTGTCATTTTCAAGTTTGTCAACAAACTTTTCTTATTTTGCTCCCCAGAGGGTGGAGTTTGCTTTCATTTGGAACTAGGAAGGGAGCCCCTTTTTGATTGATTAACGTATTTCAGCATAACACGTATGCCAACATCTATTATTTAGTACTGATCTATAATTTGTTCACCGTCAATACAACGGAAATATATTTCTCGTGTGTACACAATTCATTATGATAGGGGGTACACCCAATTTCATTAGTTTATATGGTTGTTCAATTTACTTTTTAATAAACTAGCAGGCTTAACCTGCACATAACTGCACGTCTAGATATTATATTACAATTGTCTTTGATATACAACTCTACTTTCAATTATTGAAATACAATTGTATTTATTATATAACTCTATTTATATACAATTAATCTACACCGCTATAATCCAGCCCTACCAAAATAAGTGATAGAGTTCCTTTCTTTGATATATAAGTCTACTTCCAATTATTGAAATACAATTGTATTTGTTATATATGATTAATTTTCCCCAACAAAATAAGTGGTGGAAATTCTTCTCTTTTTCTTGCGATTAATGTAAGAATTTCTAGAATTTAGAATTATTGTGGGATTTTTTTACCCTTAAAATGAAGGAGGGGCCTTAAATATCACCGGTTGTTTTTATATATATAGATAACTTACTCAGTCATCGGTGTAAAACTGATAGTTTCAACTAAAATGCAGCTCATTTACATTGAGAATTCTTACATCATTTTTCCATCTTTAGGGCCTAAACTAAAGGATCCAAAATCTTGGAAATATGTTATTCCTGGATGTCGGTGTTACTGAATTACTGAAGCCCCAAGTGGAGATCTAGATACCATGAAGGTATGTGGAACTAGTTATATATCTTGAATCTAATCAGTTTGGTAGTTAAGGTAAAAACATCGGGTATCGTTCGTGCTTCAATCTACATCCAGGAGAGGTGACTGGATGTTATATATCTTGAATCTAATCAGAAATATGTTATTCCTAGAGTTTTTATCTATACGTTGTTGTGATAAATTGGTAGCACTTCCGTATCTACCACTCTCCCTCAAGCTGTTAAGCATTTATTCTTGTGGCAGCTGGACGCACTTGAGTATTTATCTATTTGGAGATGTAATACGTTGGAGTCACTGGAGTGTTTGGGTGACCTGCCATCATTACAATACCTCTTTCTTCGAAGCTGCAAACGGCTGGCATGCTTACCAGCTGGTCTTGCGAATTGCAGAGGTCTTCGGAAGATTCAGATTGAATATTGTCCAGATTAAAATATGAAGCCGTTTTGTGAATGCCTGAAACAAGGACTGGACAGCCTTGAACACAAGGACCTATCCCATGCTCGTTGAAGCGATCCATTGGAAGGTACCTTTCGATTTGCTTTCCTTCTTTTTATTTTTCCCCTTGCCTACTACGCTACAAATCTACACCTTACGTGGCCTATACATTGAAATTTTATTCACGTCCCATTGTGTTTTTGTATTTTGAAAACAAATTTAGTATGGCTTGTTATTCTCATTTTCAAGTTTGTCAACAAACTTTTCTTATGTTTTGAGATGAAGGTGCATTATTTTGCTCCCCTGAGGAGAGACAAGGTAGAGGGGTGGTTTGCTTTGATATACAACTCTGTTTTTAATTATTGAAATACAATTATATTTGTTATATAACTATTTATATACGATTAATCTGCACCGTTATAATTTGGCCCACCAAAATAAGTGGTGCAGATCATTTCTTTGATATACAAGTCTATTTCCAATTATTGAACACTACAGAATATCGAAATTTTAAAGATAAGCCACGAAAATAAAACATTATCGATTTAAAATAGTAATTTTAAATGCAATAGCCTTATTTTAAATGGTCCTGACCGTCGAGAGATAAGGAGCGAAAGTTAGCTTTATTTTCGTTCAACAACCAAGCGAAAGTTATTTATTTTAAATGCCAGAACGCTACGACGAGAGTTATTGCTGAAGCAACAATTTTAAATAAACAACTGGCAATGAGAATTAATTAATTTAAATCGATTTTGAGTAGCCCATGAAAGTTATTTAGGTTAATTTTCATCGGTTTTAGTATACCCACGAAAGTTAATTAGGTTAACTTTCGTCGGTTTTAGCCTACCCACGAAAGCTAATTAGGTTAATTTTCGTCGGTTTTTTCATGTCCGACGAAAATTATTCTGGAGCAGGGACAGAAAAACAGCCCTTTAAACCTATTTTTCACACAGATTTAAACAAATATCATTCATAACAATTCATGCATATATATATTTCATCCACACATATATAATTCATTGAAATCCACATCATTCATTCATTCATCCATATCATTCATTCAAATCCACATCATTCATTCATTCATCCACATCATTCATTCATCCATATCATTCATTCAAATCCACATCATTCATTCATCCATACACAAGCACGTCATACACATATGTCATTCATCGAGATTACATAATATGAGATTCATCCACACATAATAATATCATTTCACAGATTATTACCAAACATCTCAAGATTACATATCACGAGGGTCATTTGAGTTGTGGCCGCTACCTGCGGAGCGAAATAGGTTTTGAACGAATTGAGATGGCCTCTCGGAATCCTAAAGATCAAAATTCACAATTAGTCAAAAAATTGTGGGAAGTAACAAAACTAACCAAGAATATGACAAGTGACAAATTAACGAACATGCTCTCTAGGTGCTGCTGGCTGTGGCGGCAGAGTTTGGTAAACCTGAGGCGTATTTGTCCCCGATCCCTACGATACAGTAGACCAAAATAACCATATGACCACAAAACAACAACAAAAAAATGAATAAGCGTATGTAACCTAGAGCACAAATGCTGGAATTCTTTCACAATGGATTAAAATGCATAAACACATTTCTGAATGTAATCAAGGACAAAAAAATCATTCATTTGTTGTCTATGTGTAAGAAACTAAAACAAAATAAACTTTAGACAAGGAGTATATATTCACTATTCTTAGTTTCCTGAATGCAATGCAGATAATAAGAATATAAAAGAGTGTTAAAGTTGTGAAAAATCAGAAGTGTATGTTTGCAACTGCACATGAAATCCACACCATTGATTGCAATTTGAGGTTAGAGCTAGATATTGTGTTCTTAGGTATATGAGCTTTTCATAATTGCTGTATTATTGTATTTGCAAGTTAATGTGATAATGTGGTTTGATGTGCCCCTCTCTAATTTGAAATCTGAAAGCCTAATCCTTCAATGAATTCAGTCTGATGCAAAAGGTAATAATCTTTGGAGCGAGAATATATATATCTCTATTAAACATGAGATTATTAATTAACATTAACATGTTTCAGCTCTTAATCTTACATGAACATGTTTCAGTTCTTAATCTTACACAAATCAACTTGCACTTCATTGCAATACCACGCAATTTGCGACAGATCGGAAAAAGTTTTCACTGTTAACATATATAGAAAGACTTTGCTCGTATTTCCTTGTGAAAAGAAAAAGAATCTATCATCAATCTGCCTTGCATTTATATGTAGTAATGACTATCCTATGAAACATGAAATAGTCTGTTTGGTTGTGTTCAAAATTAATTTCATGATCTGCAGTTACTAACTACTTCAACTACAGCCAACCAGGAATAGAGGAGCACATTTAAACGCATCTCACACGATGAAGTTAGTATTCCTTGTATAATTGCAGAGCAAACTAATTCACAGCAAAAGGGGTAAAAATGTCTAGAGTCACTCATGTGCTTTCATCGGAAAAAAAGCCATTTCACATACACCAATAGATATTCAAATTGGATTCAACAAAAATAATAGGCACCAACGATCGATCATGAGTTACTTCCTCACATACTTACGAGAATACAATTAGACTACATAATTTATATCAATTTATATGTTTCTTGTTCCAATAGAAAGATCTATTTGCCAGAAGTAACATGCAGCTACACAATAGAGTAAGTTTAGCTAGATTGACCATATATCGCTAGAAAAGATCAAGTTTAGCTAACCTGAGCTGCAGGAGAAGGTGCCGGAGGATACATCCCCCATTGTGGCGATGGTGGTGGCGGCTGCCATGGTGGAAAGACAATGGTCTGGCCCTGCTGCTGGAACATTGCCTATAAATGCAAAGTGTCAGTTTCAAAGTAGAAGGAACAGGATAGATTTTGTCTGTTCCCTCTCCAATCAAAAACTTTTCTCAACTATGCATTGAAGGGACATAACATAGCTAGCTGAACTATTACACTTAGAGTAATGGATCATTACACTATCAAACTATGGGGAAGAGTAATGAATCATTGCCTTTGAGAATGTAGATAACAGTAAAACTTGGTCTAGTGCTATATGTAAGCAACCAAGGGCAAGCAGACAACGGCAACTAAATGGACATTGATATTGAAACTTAAAAACTGGATAAACCTATTTGCAAAAGATAGTGATAGATGCTAAGAAAGGGCCGAGACTTACTTGAATAGCCGCCTGCTGCTGTGCCATGTACTGAGCATAGTATGCCTCCTGCGACCTTTGATGTTCATCCTGCTGCCTTAGCTCCTCACGCAGCCTAGCAACCTCTACCTCCTGCTGTGAGGGGCGACTGCTACTAACCCCCGAACTCTGCGAAGAAGACCCCCTCTGAGCTCGCACCTCCCTCGAGTCAATCACTCCGGTGAACATGGAGTACCTTCAAAATACAGAAACACAAAGGCTTTAGAACTTCAATTTGTTGCTCGCATTAACAAAGTTTGAGAAACTATGACATTTTACCATCCATGGCCCTTTTCGCCTCCGGTAGCATGCACGGCCACGTGAAGTCACAGCAAGGAATGCAGAAGCTCTAAGGGAAGCTAGGTCAAGAGGAGTAAACATAGTTATTGCCACAGGAAAGGTATTACTAGTTCTTCATTTCTGCTTGATTAATGACTAATCATTCCTAGAACAGAAGTGTTATATATTATATTTACGCCATTATATTGCCTTGGACCCTTGGTACATATTAGATTATCAAGATGCAGGAATTGTTAATCTTGGTGATTGGAAATACTGACACCCAATTTGAATATGTGAAAAATTTTCTGAACAAGAAATGTACTAGTCAGGAAAGCTTTGTATCCCACAATCCAACGGGAACAATTTCACCCTCATTTCAAATCTCCACGAGTGTTTGATTAAAAGGGAAATAACTAATGAAATTGGATTAGACTTTGGCTCACACTTAGAAAAAAGGTCTTCACAAGATGGGATGACCCTAGGAGTGGCTCACTGGAGAACAGATTCACCGATGCATAGAGCTTTGTCGGAGCATAGACTTTCGGAGAAGAGGCTTGTAGGAGACTACAGTAGAGAATTCCCAGAGTAGAGAGGTCAGCAAAGACATTTGCCGGAGAAGAGACTTATGGGAGAATACTGGTCACAAGAAAAGGAATCTTACTGGAACAGAAGCTACTTGAAAAGTGGCCACTTGCTGAGTAGACAAGGGCCTCCTCCGGTGACAGGCCTGCTGTTCCTCCCTTATGAGAACAACAAGGAAAAAAATTACTATGCCATTGCATATTCTTTCTAACTCTCTCAGGATCCACCGTATGGCTCATCTTTTTCCAGGCAAGCCAAAAACATCTAAGGCTCAAACTAAGAAACTTATACGCTGCACCAAATATCCTGGTGGAATGGACCAAAAACTGCCCATCTGAATAGACACCTGATATTTGGATGGATCTTTTAATTTGTATTATTTCTATGAGCTTGAATGGAATATTTCACTAGAACTAGAACAATCAAGTAAACTCGTTAATCTTTTTGTGTTTTATTCTATTAATAGATATCCCCTTTTGGTTCCTCCAGAGAGTTATGCTATCAAAGTTGGTCATGAGATAGGGCAACCATTCTTACCTCCCCAGCATTTGAAAGCTGAACATTTTTTTCATAAATATGAAACCATAAAAAGGTAGGTTATTGGTTGATGACGCCATGAGGGTTTGAGCTTCTACTCAATTTGTAGTACTCATGGGTGCAGGATGTACGTCCATAATCTCATACTGGAACCATGCGCACTAAAGATAAATGATAAACACGCTGCTAGAGTCACTAAAATGATTCCTAAATGTGTAGTACTCATGTGTGCAGATGTTTGAGGAGATCAATAAAAAAGGATTCGTAAATGAAGGAAACATTTATACCAAGAACTATTTCAAAATGATTTCTCAAACATTTCTAAATGTGTAGTATTTCAAAATGTCAGATGCTGCTCACTTTTCTCGGAAGGAAGAACGACGACGTATTTGACGACGCGGCGGAGGCGTCGGGGCGGCCGCGGGGCGACGGCGGCGTCGGGGGCGGTCAGGAACGACGGCGGCGTCGCGCGGGGCGGGGGCGGCTGCGGTGGCGACGGTGGCGTCGGGGCGGCTGCAGGGACGACGGTGGCGTCGGGGTCGGCCGCACGGGGACGACGGCGGCATCGCGTGGGCGGGCGGCGGCGGCGGCGGCGGCGGCGCGGGGCGAGGGCAGGGGCAGGGGGCGGCAGCGGCGGGCGCGCGGGCGCGGCGCGCGCGGGCGGGAGGGGGCGGCGGCGCGCGGGCAGGAGATGAGCGTGAGTGGAGTGAAATGCGTGAAATTGCCGAGCCCAGCCGAATGGGACTTGGCTAAGTCGTGCTATTTTCGTGGGTTTCTATCATCCGACGAAACTTAAGTAATTTTCGTCGACCACAACCTAACCGACGAAAATTAGAGGGGTTTATTTTCGTGGGTTTCTCTTAGCCGACGGAAATTAATTAAATTTCGTCGGCCACAGCCAACCGACGAAAATAAGTAGGGTTCACGAAACCCTAAACCGGGGTTTACTTTTGTGGGTTTCTCTTTCTTCGAGCGAAAAATAATTAACTTTAAATCGGCTATAGAGAAGCCGACGAAATTTAAACCATAACTTTCGTCGGCTGATTTTGGCCGTCGTGAATTAATTAAATTTCGTCAGTTTTCTTACAAGCCGACGAAAGTGAAATTGGCCGACGAAAATTTTCCCGATTACTGTAGTGGAAATACAGTTGTACTTGTTATATATGATTAATTTGCACCGTTATAATCTAACCCTACCAAAATAAGTTTTGGTGGAAATTCTTCTCTTTTTCTTTCGATTAATATAAGAATTTCTAAAATTTAAGATTACTGTGGGATTTTCTTACCCTCAAACTGAGCGCATGACTCAGCCCATTCGGACGATTTTGCCCCTCCGTCTATTTTTATTTTATATTTAATTTAAGGCTAAAATGGTATTAATATTTTATGAAAATTTTTATGAAGATCTGAAATAGTATTATTAATCTTATATAAAGTTTTAAAAATTTTATCTTTTATATTTAAATTTTAAAAATTCTGACATTGCTATTTTCAACTTTATTTTTCTATTTTTGAATTTCCAAAAGTTTCAAATGTAAGTTTTAATTTTTTATATTTTTACCAGAGGTAGATGAGGATTTCAGGTCACCAAGGTAAAAATCTTAGCTTCAGATCTTTTTTGGAGATTTCTACAAAATTCTGACAAGACTTTGATGTGGAGGGGCAAAATCGTCCGAATTGCGCTCAGTTTGACCAGAAAGGGACACGTGTCGCGAGCGGTGGCATATTTCGAATAAACACAGTTTCGTAATGGCAAATCTAGAAATACGAAAGGAACGATGGCAAATCTCGAATAACTAATTCCTGCAGTGCATGGCATATATCTAATTAACCCTAAAATGAAGGAGGTATCTTGAATATCACCAATTGTTTTTATATATATAGATATACTCTCAGTTATGGGTGTAAAACAGATAGTTTCAACTAAAATTCAGCTCATTTACATTTAGAATCCTGACATCATTTTTCCATCTTTAGGGCCTAAACTAAGGGATCCAAATTCTTGGAAATATATTATTCCTGGATGTTGGCGTTACTGAAGCCCCAAGTGGAGATCTAGATACCATGAAGGTATGTGGAACTAGTTATACATCTTGAATAATCTAATCAGTTTGGTAGTTAAGCTAAAAACATCGGGTATCGTTCGTGCTTCAATTTATTGCAGATTGTGTGCGGCTTCCTCGCAGAGTTGCTCCTCGACATCCAGTAGAGGTGACTGGAAGTAGAATAATCTGCTATCCTAAAGACAATCTCCAGCTTGAAGTTTTTGTCCTTTTTGGATTTCAAGATCTGGTAAATTGAAGCTGCTCGAAAACCTGGAGTCACTGGAGTGTTTGGGTGACCTGCCATCATTGCGAGAACTCCTTCTTGGAAGGTGCAAACGGCTGGCATCCTTACCAGCAGGTCTTCGGAAGATTGAGATTGAATATTGTCCAGATTTAAATATGAAGCCGATTTATGAATGCCTGGAACAAGGGTTAGACAGCCTTGAACACAAGGACCTATCACGTGCTCGTTCAAGCAATCCTGAGGAAGGTACCTTTCGATTTGCTTTCCTTCTTTTTATTTTTGCCCCTTTCCTACTATGATACAAATCTACACCTTGCGGCCTATATATTGAAATTTTAGTCATGTCCCATTAAGTTTTTGTCTTTTGAAAACAAATTTGGTATGGCTTGTTATTGTCATTTTCAAGTTTATCAACAAACTTTTCGTATGGCTTGTTATTGTATTTGTTATATAACTCTATTTATATATGATTAATCTGTACTGCTATAATTTGGCCCCACCAAAATAAGTGGTAGAGATCCTTTCTTTCATATACAAGTCTACTTTCAATTATTAAATACAATTGTGTTTGTTATATATGATTAATTTGCCACACCAAAATAAGTGGTGGAAATCCTTCTCTTTTTCTTCCGATTAATATAAGAATTTCTAGAATTTACGATTATTGTGGGATTTTCTTACCGTTAAAACGATGAGGTGCCTTGAATATCACCAATTGTTTATATATATATATATATATATATATAGGAAGCCTTTTCCGTACTCCTAGGAGTATATACTCCCACCTCTAATATACCACTTAAATGAACGCTTTATTCTCCTTTATCACTTTCGGTGTACTCCAATAATAATTCTAAGATACTCCAATGCAACATGGTTGAAAAAATTTCATGAGAACCCTTTATTTTTTTTACTACGTACTCTTTTCCATATATAAAATGAATATATAAACAAATATTGCTATAAAGGGTGGACTTTAATGAAATTTTTCGTGGAATTCACTTTACAGTATCTTATAATTAGTATTAGAGTATACTCAAAAAGATAAAGAGGTATAACAACATCGTTTAAATGGTATACTGAAGGTGGGAGTATATACACCCAGGAGTAAATGGGTGTAAAACAGATAGTTTCAACTAAAATACAGCTCATTTACATTGAGAATTCTGACATCATTTTTCCATCTTTAGGGCCTAAACTACGGGATCCAAAATCTTGGAAATATGTTATTGTTATTCCTAGACGTGGGCGTTACTGAAGCCCCAAGTGGAGATCTAGATACCATGACGGTATGTGGAACTAGTTATACATCTTGAATCTAATCAGTTTGGTAGTTAAGCTAATAACATCGGGTATCGTTCGTGCTTCAATCTACTGCAGATTGCGTGCGGCTTCCTCGCAGAGTTGCTCCTAGACATCCAGGAGAGTGGTGACTGGAAATAGAATAATCTTCTGCTTATCCTCCTAAAGACAATCTCCAGCTCAAAGTTTTTGTCCTTTTTGGATTCCAAGATCTGATAAATTGAAGCTGATCGAAAACCTCAGGCCTTTACAACACAGATCCCAATTGGTGAAGGTCAAGCCGAAATTTGTTTTGTGCTTTAGATGTGTGCTTCGGGATAAATCTTGTTTGAACACGTACTCATGTAGACTTAGACTTGTGTCATCATTTTTCTTCTGTGGCAATGGCATGATGCTGTGGTCGTTTCTGAGGCTTCTGAGCGCACAGGATGTATTAAATTACTTTGATGCCCTTAATTTCCATGGACAGTATAGTACTCCAAATGGCTAATATTATTGGTTTCATTTGGAAATCTTAAGATGGGTTTCTCTAATGCAAATTCCAATTGGTGTTATTGTCCCTATCATTGCTGTTAGAGATATGATCTTGTAACAAATATAGAAAGAGATAAAACCTGCATGGCTATAAATAGAATAGTTAAGTTTGTTTCCTATGTATCAGGATAGCCATCGGTGGACTCTTGTCTATATACATACATGTATCTTTGCCTGATTTGGCTATCAATCAACACGCAATCCCGTTGCACTGTAGACGTTCTTCCTAGCGCCTCTGGTTCATCTCACATGGTATCAGAGCCGTAATAAGCTATCAATGGCTAGCTCATCTACCACCTCCAATCCGCTGTTTGGCTTCCCAATCTCAGAGAAGCTGAACAAGCAAAATCATGGGCTTTGGTTGGCGCAAGTTCTCGCAGCGATTCATGGCGCACGACTTGAAGATCACTTCAACGGCAAGAAAAGAGTTCCTGCTGCAGAAATTGATCAGAAGCATGTAGACCAAGTGGTGAAGATCCCGAATCCAGCCTATGAAGAGTGGTTCGCTGCAGATCAACAAGTTCTCGGCTTCCTCTTCGCATCTCTTACGAAAGAGGTGCTAACCCAGGTGGCTGCCGCAAGGACGGCAGCGCAGGCATGGAAGGAGATTGAAGACATCTTCACGACGAAGACTCGCGCACGTGTGATCAACGTGCGACTTGCCTTGACGACAACACGAAAGGGCAATCTGTCTGTTTCGGAGTATGTTGCAAAGATGAAGGCTCTTGGTGATGAAATTGCTGCTTCAAGGAAGCCTATAGATGATGATGATCTGGTTGCTTATATTATCAATGGTCTTGATGATGATTTTGATCCTGTTGTGTCTGCGATCATGGCTAAAACCGAGCCTGTCACGGTTGCAGAACTTCACTCACAACTTTTAAGTTTTGAAAACAGGATTCATCTTCGCTAGGCATGCCTTGTCGCTGCAAACCGTGGCGGCCGCAGCAGCAACTCGTCACGTGGAGGACCACACGGCCGTGGAGGGAATCGTGGTCGCGGTGCTCCTGCTGGTCGTGGCCGTGGCCGTGCTTCTGCAAATGACAATCGCCCAACCTGTCAAGTTTGCCACAAGAAAGGTCACGTTGCCTCTGACTGCTGGCACAGATATGATGAAAACTATATTCCTGAAGATAAAACAGCAGCTACTGCCTCCCATGCTTATGGTGTTGATACCAATTGGTACATAGACACCGGGGCAACAGATCACATTACTAGTGAACTCGACAAGCTAACAACTCATGAAAAGTACAAGGGCAATGATCAAATCCATACAGCGAGTGGTACAGGTATGCAAATTAAGCATATTGGTCATTCTGTTATTACTACTCCCACTCGTCCCTTGTACTTAAACAATATTCTTCATGTTTCACAAGCTGCAAAGAATCTTATTTCTGCTTGTCGTCCCGCGGTTGATAATTATGCTTTTCTTGAGATTCATCCTAAATATTTTTGATCAAGAATCGGGTCACGAAGAGCACACTTCTTAAAGGGTGGCGCCATTAGGGTCTCTACCCCCTTCCTTTAGGACCTTCAGGAAAGCAAGCTTTTAGTGTCATGCCATCTTTTGAGAGGTGGCATGGTCGTCTCGGTCATACTTCTACTCCCATTGTTACTAAAATCATTAGTCAAAATAAGCTACCATGTTTAGCTCAGTCCAATAAAGAGTCAGTTTGTGATGCTTGCCAACAGGCCAAGAGTCATCAATTGTCATATAGTAGATCGTTGAGTATATCTCATTATCCTTTAGAACTTGTTCATTCTGATGTATGGGGACCTGCTCCTAGTTCTGTTGGTGGGAAGAAATATTATGTTAGCTTCATTGATGACTATAGTAAATTTATTTGGATCTTTCTTATTAAACACAAATCTGAAGTTTTTAGAAATTTCAGGAGTTTCAAAGCCTTGTTGAGCGACAGTTTAATCGCAAAATCCTTGCTATGCAAACTGATTGGGGTGGAGAGTATCAAAAACTCCATTCTTTATTTGCAAAAGTAGGCATCTCACATCACGTTTCCTGTCCCTACACTCACCAACAAAATGGCATTGTTGAGAGAAAACATTGTCATATAGTAGAAGTTGGCCTTGCTCTCTTGGCTCACTCTTCTATGCCTCTTAAATTTTGGGACGAAGCTTTTCTTGCTGCTACTTATATCATTAATCGCTTGCCTAGCAAGGTTATTCAGTTTGAGAGCCCTCTTGAACGCCTGTTCCATCGAAAACCAGATTATGCCTCCCTTCATATGTTTGGTTGTGCTTGTTGGCCCAATCTTCATCCATATAATACTCACAAATTGCAATTCCGCTCAAAACAATGTGTTTTTCTTGGTTTTAGCCACTTACATAAAGGGTTTAAATGCCTTGACCCTCACACTGTGTATGTCTCTCGGGATGTTACCTTTAGTGAAACTATTTTTCCATTCTCCCAACTTCACTCAAACGCTGGTACTCGCCTTCGTGCAGAAATATCTTTACTTCCTTCTGATCTTGTTCCATTTTTTATGATCAAGGGGGAGTAGTACAGAGTGATCATTTGCTTAATTTGCCACCTAATCATGTTGATTCTAGTGACAGTTGTGCAGAAGTGCAGATTTTGATGCAAATCACAGGATGCATGCCGTGGCACCTATTTTGGAGTCTCATGAAAATGACGAGTAGGCATCAGCACATGAGTCTGAAGCCAACCTTCCTGAACCTGCCATGTTGCCGACCACTATAAATGTGTCGCCCCCTGATGGTCTGCTTCACCAATCAACCTCTCTGGTGGTTTTAGCTCCTGATGATGTATTGGTCGAAGCGCCTGGTGGATCTCTTGCTCACGAGGAATCAGCTGTGCCCACGTCGTCAACTACAATAACTGACCCTACAAATGGTGCAAGGCCTAGAACACGATTGCAGAATGGCATCCTTAAAGAAAAGGTATATACTGATGGAACAATTAGGTATGGCTGTTTTACATCCTCTGGAGAACCTCAAAATCTGTGTGAAGCACAAAATGATAAAAATTGGAAAGAAGCTATGGATGTAGAATATATGGCATTAATGAGAAACAAAACCTGGCGTCTAGTTCCTCCAAAGAAAGGCACTAATATTATAGATTGTAAATGGGTATATAAAATCAAAAGGAAATCTGATGGGAGTTTGGACAGATATAAGGCCAGGCTAGTTGCAAAAGGTTTTAAACAACGATATGGCATAGATTATGAAGATACCTTTAGTCCAGTTGTTAAGGCTGCTACCATCAAAATTATCCTGTCTGTTGCTGTGTCTAGAGGTTGGAGTTTACGTCAACTTGATGTTCAAAATGCTTTCCTTCATGGTGTGCTTGAAGAAGAGGTGTATATGAAACAACCACCTAGGTATGAAAATGTCTCCTCGCCTCATTATGTGTGCAAGTTAGACAAGGCGTTATATGGGCTTAAGCAAGTGGCAAAAGCATGGTACTCAAGGTTAAGTACAAAATTACATGAGTTAGGTTTCAGATCCTCCAAAGCTGACACATCCCTATTCTTCTATAATAAAGGAGGAGTTACTATGTTTGTTCTCATCTATGTAGATGATATAATTGTAGCCAGCTCAATGCAGAGTGCAACATCAGCTTTGTTACAGGATCTCAACAAGGAATTTACTTTGAAGGATCTTGGAGACTTACATTACTTTCTTGGTATTTAAGTTAACAAGGTTTCTAGTGGTATAGTCCTCACACAAGAAAAATATGCGACTGATGTAATCAGGAAAGTTGGGATGCACACTTGTAAACCTGTTAACACACCTCTGTCTAGTACTGAGAAACTTTCGGTTCATAAAGGAACACCACTTGGTCCTAGTGATGCTACGCAATATAGGAGCGTTGTGGGGGCACTGCAATATATGACACTAACTAGACTAGATATTTCATTTGCTGTTAATAAGTTTTGCCAATATCTCCATGCTCCAACTACAGACCATTGGGCAGCTGTAAAAAGAATTGTGAGATACTTGAAAGGGACAATTAAACTTGGGCTTAAGATCAGTAAGTCTCCTTCCTTTCTTGTCAGTGCTTTCTCTGATGCCGATTGGGCAGGATGTTTGGATGATCGTCGATCAACTGGAGGTTTTGCAGTTTTTCTGGGCTCTAATCTTGTTTCCTGGAGTGCGCGTAAACAAGCTTCTGTTTCTAGATCGAGTACAGAAGCTGAGTATAAGTCACTTGCTAATGCTACTACAGAAATTATGTGGATACAAACTTTGTTGCAGGAGCTTGGCATTGACGCTCCTAGAGCAGCGAAGATTTGGTGTGATAATATTGGAGCTAAGTATTTATCTGCAAATCCTGTTTTTCATGCCTGTACTAAACACATTGAAGTAGACTATCATTTTGTGCGAGAGCGGGTTGCACGCAAGCTGCTGGATGTTGAATTTGTGTCTTCTAAAGATCAAGTAGCAGATGGACTGACGAAGTCTCTTCCTGTTCGACAGTTTGAGTTGTTCAAACACAATCTTAATCTCTCGAGTTCAGATTGAGGGGAGATGTTAGAGATATGATCTTGTAACAAATATACAAAGAGATAAAACCTGCATGGCTATAGATAGAATAGTTAAGTTTGTTTCCTATGTATCAGGATAGCCATCGATGGACTCTTGTCTATATACATACATGTATCTCTGCCTGATTTGGCTATCAATCAACACGCAATCCGTCGCACCGTCGACGTTCTTCCTAGCGCCTCTGGTTCATCTCACAATTGCATCCTCCTGAACTTCTCAATTCTGATTCTCTTACAAAAGCAGGCCTTACGAGAAGAAAGGGACCTAGAAGTAATCCGTAAAAATATTTGGGGCAAAAAAATGGCTAACATGCAATTTTAGAAAGGCTCGCGTGAATTTCCAAATAGGAAAATATGCTGAAAACCAAGAATGGAAGTTCCGGAGGTTCCCTGCAAATGAAAGACCATTTTTAGGACATGTCTTACGAGAAGAAAAGGCTAGAACACCAGAAAATATTTGGGGAAAAAGTACTAATCATCCTAAAATGTTTTCGAAATTCCAGAATAATTTTTTTTGGACGTGATTTTAACAAAAGACAAACATGTCCTTGCGCATATGGAAAAGAAGCACTAATCTACTAAAAAATAGATGAACACGTAATTTCCTAAAAGTCCGGGCACTGTTCTGACTTAATTCAGAAGTTTCAAGGGCCTCCTTGCAGGAAAAGGAGGATCTTTTTGTAAATTCTGCGGCTTTTTTTTTAAAAAAAAGGACTTTTATGTAATTCCAGAAATTTGGCTCTCTTCGAAAAAAAACCTCTCGCTACGCTCATGGCGTGGATCACGCGCTAACATAAATACGCTTATAGTCGATCACCGCGAGAAATTACTTAAGCCTGACAACCGCGTTAATAAATTAGGGCGACGGGCTCAACGATCGTCATACCTGCATTTAACGACGCCGTTTTCTTGCTCACGCCATGACGCATCACTCGGCTTCACGCCCACGCCACAAGAATCGACGTGGTCGCACGATGTAAATTGAATCCTTCAAAGACTTATATACTAGAGTATATAGGTTATTGTAGTATGAGTAAAAAAGTACAAAATTGATCCCATAAATTTGGTACTATCTCTAGTCACAAGAGAGCGAAGTCTTCAAAGTACAACTTTGACCAATATTCTTACTTTAATATTGTCGACGATCGGGATCGCCTTACCGCAAAAGTGAAGACGGGGTTAGTGTGAATGAGGGACCCAAAAAGCGCTTCGCCCAACAATGGTATGGTCGTATGTCGGTCTGTGGTGTCAGCGAGCAGGGGACAGCAGATTATACTGATTCGAGCCCCCGTGAGGGTAATAGCTCTACGTCCAGTCTTCTCTGGGGGCGGAGGAATTCACATACCGTGAGTACCAAGTGTGGTTTACAGCTCGAGCTTAAGTGCTCTGTTTGTGTCTACTGGTCTATAGCTAATGTGTTGATGTCCTCAGACATGTATTCTCGTGGGCCTTATATCCTTCCCGATGTCGCTTATAGCTGACGGAGAGATTCCTGTGGTGGTAGCCAGGCGCATTGAAGGTGTCAGAATCGCCCTTAAATACCTCCCATGTTCCGCTTTCGCCACTACTCCGGGCTTTGGTAACCGCGAGTAAGCGCACTTCTTCTAGCCAAGGTCGAGGTCGAGTGGGAACGGAGTCCCCAAACGCCCGAGCTTGAGGTCGTGCAAGGCACCAAAGATTGTTCTGGGTCTTGGTCGAGGCCCTCCGAGACGCCTCGAGCTAGGGGCCCCGCCGACCGCGGCGCTGACTTGTCGAGATTTCCAGCCCCTCGCCACCTAGCCCCTGTGCTCTAGGTTGAGGAGGACACCTTGATCAGCCTCGAGCTTGTAGCCGTTGAGAAGCCGACTTCGGACTTTTCAAACCCGGGTCCTTTCGCCCTCTTAATAATCCGCTTCCTTGCAGCACTGGAGAGTCCTGGTCACTGCCGGGATGAACGAGATGTTCGAAAGGGCGCTCGACTACACTCGATCCCCTATCCCAAATGTATCCGCACCGGAAGAGCGGTAGGTACTCCTAAGCCGCTTCTTCGCTTTGCACTCCATCGACGCCTTTCCTGATCGGGATCTTTGTGTTCATGAGGACCACCGAGCCGCTTGACATTTCAAGAGGTGGTTGTTCCTAACACGGGCGGGGCAAGGGCAAGAAGGGGAAGAAGAAGCCGCCCTCGGGCAAGGCAGACAATCGGGAGGCTAAGAAGCCTCACGTTGAATGGGCCGACCGAGCAACGACAAGGACTCCCATGGCCGAGCCCCCGGGCTTATGCTCGCGCTTCATCAACTTCTGACATGTCTTTCTTTGCAGCAGGTGAGCGCGGTAGCTGCCGCTAAGTCTTCCAGCCCTCAACTGGCCTAGAGATCCCAAGAGGGGGGCCTTGGGACTTCGTCATGGGAACTTAGAGCCGCCATGGCTTTATAGTCCCGACCGGGGAACCCGGAAGAGGAGCACCCCCTCGACCTCGAGGGGGCAGGGTCCTCGCTAGCCTCCGGCGAAACGGAGACTTCCGACCTAGGTAGGTTTCATACCCTACATTCGCTCAGCCCTCCTTGCAACTTTTTAGCTTAGTAGTGGCTCTTAATCGTAGACCTTGAGCGCCCGAGCTCAACACCGCCCAGATTGATAATGACTATCGCCTGTATAGTCCGGTCTCGGGACGAGGAGGAGGGCGATTATGTGCTGGCGCCCCGCCGACCCTCGAGCCGAGGGCGCATTCCGTCGAGCCCCCAGAGCCAGGCTCTGGCCGGCGAGTTCGACCAAGGGCTCGACAACCTGGACGAGGAAGAGCTCCTCCCCGCGACCAGTGAGGACTATGGCATCAGCGAAGTAGACGCCGAAGACGACGTTGACCCGCCTGAGGCCGCTGAAGGAGATGGCGCCGGAGGCGCCTGCAACGACTAGGCCGAGGACGCCGATCAGGCGGTGTGGCCTCCCGCCAATCTCAGTAGACCTTCCTATCATGGAGGGCGCGGAGACCCGAGCCACGAGCCAAGCCAAGAACACCGCAGAGGAGGAAGCCAAGGACCCTCCAGCTGCGAGGGACGAAGCCGCCACCGACAGACGCGAGGGCGAGTCAAGCCCCCTCGAGGAGGATGTTCAGACACGGCCGCCACGCGGCAGAAGCGCTCAAGACCCACCCTCAGAGACCCAGCGACAAGAAGGGTGACGCCGCCCAGAGCATCGGGCAAGTTAGCTCATTGGCTACTCCTGCGGCGCCTTTCGAGGCCGTCTTGCCCGGGTACATAAGTTTTCCTTGCACCTTTAGCTCGAGTTTTGCCATTTTCCTTCCTCGCTGTCGCCCCTCTGGCATATACCGTGTTGATCCCTTGACCCCTGCAGGCCATCGACTCCGTCTCCCAAGGGCTACAAGGCCTTCAAACGCACTCCAACGCGCTGAGGGCCTTGCTCGATGTGATGGAGGGCGCATTGGCGGCGCGCTCCAAGCTCGTGGGGGACCTGCAAGCCGAGCGGGAGGAGGCCTTGCAAAAGGTGGCGTAAGATCCCTGAGATCGCTGGCTCGCTGAGGTGGTGAAGACGCCGAGGCTACTCATAAGGCCGAGCCGAGCGGCTATCACCAAGCGGACCATGCGCATAAAGCCGCCTGAGGACAGAAGCGACGAGGTCGGCCAAGGCACTTGAAGCCGAGCGAGCCAAGGCCGAAGAACGAAACAAGACCGCCGCGGACCAGGCAGCCGCCTCGTCGAAGGCCTCCCCCGAGCTCGAGGCCAAGGTGAAAGAGCTCGAGGAGAAGCTGGGTTGGGCAAGCAAGGCGGCCAAGAGTGCAATGGCCCAACTTCAAGAAGAACGCCGCCGCACCGTCGAAGCCTCAACCGAAGTCATCCGAATCCAGGGGGAACTCTCGACCTTGAGGGCCAAGGTAGCCAAGCTCGAGAAGCGGGAGAAGCTCAACAGATGGTCGACTTGTAGATAGGGTAGACTTCCTGCAAGATTTTTGTAAGAAAATGGTTCAACGGAACAGCTGTACTTCGGCTAGAACAGTTTAATGTCTTAGTTTGCTTTGTCATCTCTCGACCAAGAAATTTTTCCCAATCGTGCCCTTAGCCTTTCCTGGTCGCGGTATATCCCGTCAGCCCCCGTTGGGCTCAAGGTCGAGCAACGCTGGCCTTGGGCGCAAGTTAGAAATCCTGCGAAGACCAGGACCTGCAAGATCAAAAAAAGGCCCACTGGGAGCATAACATGGTCGCACGAGGAAAAACTTAGGATCTAGAGCAAGGCTCGAGTCATGACAACGAGTTGCGCGCTGCTCGTTGGACCCGGTTACGGGCTTAGTCTGAACCCTGGCGCAGGGGGATTATTGATGCAAAGAGTTTCGGCTTACACGTAACTCGACCACTGGGGGTGAAGGGTAAGCCACTGACACCTGGGCCAAGAGCAAGCGCGCTCATCCGTAGGCTGGGCTCAGAGAGAGTTGAGCTCGAGCCAACACAAGACATAGAAAAAAGGTGCGCAAAGACAAATAAGGACAATTGAACAAGAGCTTTATTGAAATTCAAGGTAAAAAGGATTACATATAGAATTTGCGGGCGGGTCAATATTCCACGAAGCTAGAGAGCTCTCGCCATCAGCATCGCTAGCCAGTAAGACCTCAGGCGATCTGCTGAAACAACTCTATAGGGGCCTCCCACCGTGGGGATAACTTGTTGGTGCAGACAGGCTCGGATCCGCCTCTCAGGGCAAAGTCCCCAACAAGGAGCTCCTAGGTCGTCTGCGACGAGACGCATGTCTCTGCGTTAAGAGCTTGCGGTGCATCGCGTACGATCGAAAGCAATGCAGACATCTTACTTCTTCCGCTAGGTAAGGTCAAGAGACCGCTCTAGCTCGAAGTCAATTTGATCGACTGAGTGACCACTGGCGGAGCCTGCAGTGACCTTTGGAGGCGATGCTCGACAGATTGAACACGAGCCAAAGGTGTGGACCTCTGCTTCTACCGTTCTGTGGTACGAATAGACCATAAGACGGTGGGAAGTTCATCCACCGAGTGTCCGACAGGTGTCGCTCGAGCTCATTTGACACTCGCTTTTGACGCTTTGAACGATCTGTCCATCGGGCGCTGCTCCATCGCTCCATTACTCTGCGGGTGGGCCACCGAGGCGTAGCATACCTTGGTGCCGATGTCTTCGCAGTACTCCTGGAACAGCTCAATGGTAAATTGAGTTCCATTATCAGTAATGATTCTGCATGGAACCCCATACTTGGTGACCACGAACAGGCGGAAGAACCTAACCGCCGCACAAGCCGTTATGGTCGAGATGGGTTCGGCTTTGATCCATTTGGTGAAGGTGTCGATGGCGACGAACAAAAACTTCTTCCCCTTGGCTTCGTGGGAAGGGGCCGAGGATGTATCAAATTTCTGTGTCGAGAAAGGCCAAGCGAAGTGATGGTGCGGAGCGCGTAAGCGTGTTGATCGCGACTTCAGAGCATGAAACTAGCGAGCTCGACAAAGCGTAACAACATTGCGCGCATCTTGGAGTGCCGTTGGCGAATAGAACCCCATGTGGAAAGCCTTCCACCATGGTCCCGGAAGAAGAGTGCGCCTACACGCATTCGAATGGATATCTTGTAGCATGTACTTACCACCTCTCCTGGTGACACACCTTCGCCAGATGCGGGAGGGATTCCGACGATAAAGCTTGCCGTCCACGAGTCTATACGAGCTCGCCCGGCGCTTGATCCTGCTCCTTTCCACTGGCTCGACCGGGAGCTCACTCGTCGCCAGAAAATGATGGATCGGCTTGGCCCACGAGGGGATACCCTCGAAGAAGGCGACCGAGGCCCCTTGGTCGGAGATGGAAGGAGACGCCAGGGTTTCCAGGATCACATCATGGGGGACATCGCCGCCGAGGCGACCCGAAGCTTGAGAGGAAATCAACGTCCGGTTGTCCTTCCGCCGCCACATGCATGATCTCCGTGTTCTGGAACCACTTTCCATCTTGCATGCCTCACGCAGGTGCTTGGCCATGGAGTCCTCCTCAGAACCCAGTAACCTTTGTTGAATCGTTGATGACGAGCCGCGAAGTTACCCTTGACGCACTCAACCGGCTAACACTCGTGGCCTTGCAAGCTCGGAGCCCTACCAAGAGAGCCTCAGACTTTCTGCAGAAAGATTATTTGTTGCGAGGAAGCCAAATGAACCCGCGTATTTCGGCATTTATAAGCCTGCTTGGATGAGGATGAGAATTCATTTCCGGCGTTTGAAGGACCGTGAGCCGTGAAATACATAACCCGTGGTTTTTCCTCATCGACCTCAAGCTCGGGAGCCGGCCGCGAGGTCTGTTTGACCACGGTCGCAAGACTCATGACTTAATGGCTCGTGCGCGCATCCTTAACTGGAGGTCAAAATGGCCAACTCCATGGCCCACTTGGCGATGCATCCTCCGGCCTTTGGGTTCCTCAAAATTCCCCGAGTGGGAAGTTGTTTCGACGCGACTACGCGAGTGAGCTCGGAAGTAGTGTGAAGCTTCTTGTGCAAGCCGCGAGGAGGGCATATAGAAGCTCGAACTGGGGTAGCGCTCTTGGCCCGTGAAGGACCTCGCCGACATAGTAGATCAAAGCTTTGCGCTGCTCCGCTGGCTACGGGGATAGCACTAACGGCTCGGTGGTGGCCTGAGGTAGAAGCAAAGAATTCTCACCTGGCCGTGGGGTTGTAAGTAAGGGTGGTGTTGGCAGGTATACCTTTAACTTCGCCGAAGGACCGGCTGAGCCTCGTAAGGTCCACTCAAGCCCCCTGTGGCTTATGTAAGGCCTTGAAGAAGGGCAGCCATATTCGAACCCGAAGTCATGGAATCTTACTGCCGCTGGGGACGCGACACTTAAAAATCGGGACCTTTTTCCTGCTGAACGAAGCCTCGAGCCCCCACGGTGGGCGCCACCTGATGATGATCGGGATAAACAGTTGACAAAAGTGAAGAGGGGTTAGTGTGAATGAGGAACCCAAGAAGCGCTTTACCAACATTGGTATGGTCGTATGTGGTTGCCAGGTGTCGCCGAGTAGGGGACAAAGAGATTATATCGGTTCGAGCCCCGAGGGTAATAGCTCTCTACGCCCGCCTTTTCTCCGGGCAGGAGGAATTCACTAACCGTGAGTACCAAGAGTAGTTTACAGCTTGAGCTTAAGTGTTCTCGCTTTGTGTCTCTTGGTCTATAGTCGATGTGTTGATGTCCTCAGACATGTACTTTGCGGGCCTTATATCCTGATGATGTCGTGCTGAAGCGACGGGAGATTCCCGGGGTGGTAGCTTCGTGCGCATTGAAGGTGGGTCTGAATCGCCTAGAAATACATACCCACGCCGCTTTTGACGCCACTAACAAGGGCTTTGGTAACCATGGAAATCGCGCGACTACTGCCGAGCCAAGGTCGAGGTTTAGCGGGAACGGAGTCCCCAAACGCCCGTTTTTGAGGTTGTGTAGGCACCAAGATTGTTCTAGTCTTGGTCGAGGCCCCTGCGTCAGACGCCTGAGAGCTAGGGCACTCTAACGATTACGCGTTGACTTGTCGAGATTTCGATTCCCGCCAAATATAAACTTAATAATATTATAATACTATCAAAGTACTTTTCAAGACAAATCTACATATATCATTGAATAGGTGCCAAAATTGGCAAGTGGTTGGATGAATAGTAAAAACAACAATTGTTTGGATGTACGGTACTGACGCCTGGTTGGATAAATAGTAAACTACACCTTGTCGGATAAACAGTGAAAATAGCTCTAGTCGGGATGAACAGCGACCCAATGAACGGTATAAAAATAGCATTGGATGGCGGATAAACGGTGTTTGAGTGGATAGTGCTTAGATAAACCGTGTTCAGTGTGAATAGTCTTGGGTGAATAGTGAAAATCAGCAGATCTCGAAACCAAGAATCGATTTAACTTTTTGATTGCCTCATCCAAAATCCGTGAAATTTTGCATGCACCTTCATAAGGAAGTCAGGACCTATTCCAACCTTTAATCATTGAGATTGATGTTAAAGTTCCGATCTTTTTTTTAATCGAAAGAAGATTGCACTAAAACTGGACAAAAATCACAAACCTCACCCTGAGTTTGCTCGTGGGGATTTAATGATCAAGATGACCTTAAATGGTCTCCCATGTGCCACAGCAGGTAAGAACAAGGAAACAACCCTCAAACGAGAAAGAACATGATTTATCAAAATTATTTATATTTCTTCATGAAAGGATTAGTTACAAAGCCTCACAACTATGTGGGCAAAGCTTAAGAAAGTATAAGGAAACCAAAATTCTTTTCACAAATCCTTATGGAGGCATCCCTCACACATCTTCTTATAACACACTTGGAGTAACCTCCACCCTTTGGTGACCACTTAGCCCTTAAAAAGTCTTATCGAGAGCTGAGATTCACTCCTTCACTCATACATTAGCTAACCTGAATCCAACAATATAACAAGTTTTGACACACACACTTGCAAGCTTCTCAAAGCACCACTAACTTAACCACTACTACACCCGCCGACCCTTGATCCAATGATCCTCTTTCGCTTGAGTAGGACTTAAGTTAGCATCTTCTCCATTCACTTGTCATCCCGGCTTGCCGCAACTCCCTGGACTCAATTATCTTCTAGTGTCCCTTGACCGTCTAGACGTTAGCTCTCCCTGTCATGCAACCATCACGGACAAACAAACACATCACCTAGCAATGTCCAACAACATTTGCAATTAAAATACCACATGATTCAAATTGATACACACACCTCAACCCATGACCAGACTATAAGCAGCAAAGGCAACGACTATTCTAGAGAGTCTCGACCACTTAAGGCCAAAAGCACTGTAGGCTAACACCAGTGAAAACCCGACCACTTGAAGCCACACACTACAGGAAACAGGGAAATTAACGCCGAATATAATTAATGCGCCGCCCAAGAATAAGCCGACGCATTATTTAATTAGTGCGCCGGCTTTTTCTTAGGCCGACGTTAATTAATATGGCCGACGTTAACTGGGCACCAGAACGCCTAATCGACACCTCGCCTAATCTTTTCGCTCACACCTGGCCCGATGGTTTTCGCTCTCTGCTCCCCTGCCTTAATGCCGCCAATGTATCGCCGACGCCGCTCGATCTCCTCGCCCGCCACGCCAATGACGCCTGACGCCAGGCAAATGCCGCTGAAACCACGCGAGTCCAGACCAGCGCCAATAAACCACGCCGCCGCCTTTGTCGGACCTACGCCTGCTTCAACATTACGCCTCGTGACCCGCGAGTAATTTTCCAATGCTCAGATGCCAATGCTCGAGCTGAGTTCTTCTTCTGCATCGGGTTTGATTCGCTTCTTGCGCAGGATTTGTCGTGAGGTTGAGAGTCACAGTGGAGAGCAGAGGCGATGGCGGTGGGAA
>JAYEVE010001439.1:0-19769 GCA_036346375.1 Guadua angustifolia
GAATTATACAACACTTCTAACGCTTAATGAACTAACATACTAACCACCATGATGAGGTCTTGGCTGAAATCAACAACAACCTCGCGAGCTCTTCTCGAATCGGTGAAGACTCGCATTTTGAGGAACAACAAATCAAAGAGATTTGCGTAAAACATGGCCAACAATGCGTCGGGAAGAAGAAGAGAACAATTATGTTGTCGACATCGAGGATGATGATGGTCTTAACTCCAACAATGATCGAGATCATCGATTTACTTCGATAACAATCAACAGCAAGGTATGGGTAGAAATCACTTCAGAACCACGAGAGGTACGTGAATGATCCCATGGGAAATGTTAAGTTTACTATACCTCCATTTGAAGGAAAATATAACCCCGATGCTTATCTTGATTGGGAGTTAGCGTAGAACAAAAATTTGCATGCTTATCTTGATTGTATGAAATTAACATCTACATTAATTCGATCAAAAACAAGCTCCAACAAGACTAACAACATTTATCGAGGGCAATCCCGTGTCTTCCCGAGTAAGTTTTCGCCGAGGCAAACATTCATAAAGTCCACTTGTTCGGATCCCGCTGAATGAAATTAACACCATAGCGAATCGAGCGTAAACAAGCTCCAATGAGACCGAGACACGAGGAGTGCAACCTGCGCATTTTTTGAATGTTTCGCTATGGAGAAAACTTTCACAAAATCCACCTATTTGGATCTTGATATGTATGAAATTAACATAAATGCGACCAATCAAATAATCTCCAACAAGACTAACAACACTTACGAGGGCAATCCGTGTAGTTCTGGATTGTTTCGCCGGGCAAACTTTCATAATGTCCACTTGTTCTGGATCCCAAGTTGAATGAAGTTAACACCAGAGCGAAAATCGAGCGTAAACAAGCTCCAATGAGACCGGCGACACATTGGGTGCAACCCAAGCATATTTCGAGTGTTTTGCTCCTATCGCAAGCTTTCACAAAATCCACCAATTCGGATCTTGATATGTATGAAATTAACATGAATGCTAATTCGATCCAAAATAAGCTCCAACGTGGATTAACAACACTTACGAGGGCAATCCGGTGCAGGTTCTTGAGTGTTTCGCTTCGGGCAAATTTCATAAAGTCCACTTGTTCTGATCCCTTTGAATGAAGTTAACACCAGAGCGTAAATCGGAGCGAAACAAGCTCCAATGAGACCGCATGACATGTAGGAATGCAACTCCGTATTTTCGAGTGTTGCGCCCGGCAGCAAACTTTCACAAAATCCACCTATTTGGATCTTGATATGTATGAAATTAACATAAATGCTAATTCGATCAAATAAGCTCCAACAAGACTAACAACACTTACGAGGGCAATCCGGCAGGTTCTTCTGATTGTTTCGCTTCGGGCAAACTTTCCTAAAGTCCACTAGTTCTGATCAAGTTTGAATGAAATTAACATCGCAGAGCGTAAATCGAGCGTAAACAAGCTCCAATGAGACCGGCGACACGAAGAGTGCAACCCAAGGCATTTTCGGAGTGTTTCGGCCTCAAGAAGAAACTTTCACAAAATCCACCAACTTGGATCTTGATATGTATGAAATTAACATCAAGTTTAATTCGACCAAAACAATCTCCAACAAGACTACCAACACTTACGAGGGCAATCCGTGTGTCTTCGAGTGTTTCGCTTCGGGCAAACTTTATAATGTCCACTTGTCTTCGATCCCGCTTGAATGAAGTTAACATCTAGAGCGTAAATCGAGAGAAAATATCCAATGAGACCAAGGACACGAGGGAGCGTTAAACCTATGCATTTTCTGAGTGTTCGGCACCGGTGCAAGCTTACAAAATCCACCTATTCGGATCTTGATATGTATGAAATTACTGACTCATCGCGAATTCGATCGGAAAAAGGTCCAACAAGACTAACTACACTTACGAGGGCAATCCGTGTGTCTTCTGAGTGTTTCGCCTCAGCAAACTTTTATAATGTCCACTTGTTCGATCCCTGCTTGAATGAAGTTAATAACCAAAGAGTAAATCAAGCCAAACAAGTTCCAATGAGACCCAACACACGTAGAGTGCAACCCTGCATTTTCGAGTGTTTCGCTTCCCGTGCAAACTTTCAAAAATTCCACCTATTCGGATCTTGATATGTATGAAATTAACATCGGGTTTAATTCAACCAAACATGCTCCAACAATACTCGACAACACTCTAGAGGGCAATCCGCGGTGTCTTTGTGAGTGTTTCGTCGGGCAACACTTTCATAATGTCCACTTGTTCGATCCTTGCTTTGAATGAAGTTAGTAACCAAGAGCTAAATCGAAGTAAACAAAATCCAATGAGACCAAGTGACACGAGGAGTGCAACCCGCTTCATTTCAGAAGAGGTTTCAAGACCGTGCAAGCTTACAAAATCCACCTATTCGGATCTTGATCCGTATGAAATTAACATCAACGACTTAATTCAATCGAAAACAAGCTCCAACAAGACTACAACAACACTTACGAGGGCAATCCGGGTGTCTTCCGAGTGTTTCGCCTCAGCAAACATTCATAAAGTCCACTTGTCTCGATCCCGCTTGAATGAACTTAACACCAGAGCGTAAATCGAGCTTAAACAAGCTCCAATGAGACCTGAGACACGTGAGGAGTGCAACCTGCAGCATTTTCGAGTGTTTCGGCCCTGTTAACTTTCAAAAATCCACCTATTCGGATCTTGATATGTGTGAAATTAACATCAAAGCTTAATTCAACCAAACATGCTCCAACAAGACTAACAACACTTACGAGGGCAATCATCGTCAGGTCTTTGAGTGTTTCGCTTCGGGCAAACTTTCATAATGTCCACTTGTTCTGATCCCGGTTTCAATGATGTTAACACGAGCGTAAATCGAGCGAAAAAACAAATTCCAATGAGAATGGCGACATGTGAGGAGTGCAACACTGCATTTTCGTAGTGTTTCGCACCGGTGCAAGCTTTCACAAAATCCACCTATTCGGATCTTGATATGTATGAAATTAACATCAACGCGAATTCGACCGAAAACAAGCTCCAACAAGACTAACAACACTTACGAGGGCAATCCGGTGTGTCTTCGGAGTGTTTCGCTTCGAGGCAAACATTCATAATGTCCACTTGTTCCGATCCCAGTTTGAATGAACTTAACACCAGAGCGAAATCGAGCGAAACAAGCTCCAATGAGACCGGAGACACGTAGGAGTGCAACCCGGTGCATTTTCATAGTGTTTCGCTACGGAGAAAACTTTCACAAAATCCACCTATTTGGATCTTGATATGTATGAAATTAACATAAATGCGAATTCGACCGAAATAATCTCCAACAAGACTAACAACACTTACGAGGGCAATCCGGTGTGTCTTCGGAGTGTTTCGCTTCGGGGCAAACTTTCATAAAGTCCACTTGTTCGGATCCCTGGTTGAATGAAGTTAACACCAGAAGCTAAATCGAGCTTAAACAAGCTCCAATGAGACCGGTGACACGAGGAGTGCAACCCAAGACGTTTTGAGTGTTTTGCTCAAGTAAGCTTTCACAAAATCCACCTATTCGGATCTTGATATGATGAAATTAACACGAATGCTAATTCGACCGAAACAAGCTCCAACAGATTAACAACACTTACGAGGGCAATCCGTGTGTCTTCTGAGTGTTTCGCGGGGCAAACTTTCATAAAGTCCACTTGTTCGGATCCGGCTTGAATGAAGTTAACATCAGAGCTAAATCGAAATAAACAAGCTCCAATGAGACCCACGACATGTAGGAGTGCAACCTTATGCATTTTCGGAGTGTTTCGCCCTGCAAACTTTCACAAAATCCACCTATTTGTATCTTGATATGTATGAAATTAACATCAAAGCGAATTCGACCAAACAAGCTCCAACAAGACTAACAACACTTACGAGGGCAATCCGGCTGTGTTCGGAGTGTTCCTCGAGGCAAACTAACCAAAAGTCCACTTGTTCTGATCGCAGTTTGAAATGAAATTAACACCGAGAGCGAAATCGAGCCTAAACAAGCTCCAATGAGACCGCTGACACACTTAGGAGTGCAACTCCGTGCATTTTGAGTGTTTTGCCCGCAGCAAACTTTCAAAATCCACCCAATTTGGATCTTGATATGTATGAAATTAACATCAAAGTTTAATTCGACTCAAAACAATTCCAACAAGACTAACAACACTTACGAGGGCTATCCTAGCAGTGTGTTCTGAGTGTTTCGCTGCCGGCAAACTTTTATAATGTCCACTTGTTCGATCCTGGCTTGAATGAAGTTAACACCAGAGCTTAAATCGAGCTTAAACAAGCTCCAATGAGACCTGCGACACGTGAGGCGTGCAACCGTGCATTTTCGAGTGTTTCGCTTCCGGCAAGCTTTCACAAAATCCACCTATTCGATCTTGATATGTATGAAATACTGCATCATGCATTCGATCAAACAAGGTCCAACAAGACTATCAACACTTACGAGGGCAATCCGTGTGTCTTGTGAGTGTTTCGCCGGGCAAACTTTTATAATGTCCACTTTGTATCTGATCCCGGCTTGAATGAAGTTAACACCGAGTTAAAACGCTGCAAACAAGTTCCAATGAGACCCCATGACACGAGGCAGTGCAACCTTGCATATTGCGGAGTGTTTCGCCTCCCGCAAACTTCAAAAAATCCACCTATTCGGATCTTGATATGTATGAAATTAACATCAAAGTTTAATTCAACCTAAACATGCTCCAACAATACTCAACAACACTTACGAGGGCAATCCCGTGTCTTCGAGTGTTTCGCCGGGGCAAACTTTCATAATGTCCACTAGTTCGGGATCCCTGCTTCAATGAAGTTAACACCAGAGCGTAATCGAGCTTAAACAATCCAATGAGACCGGTGACACGAGGGAGTGCAACCCTCAGCATTTTCGAGTGTTTCACACCGTGCATAAGCTACAAAATCCACCTATTCGATCTTGATATGTATGAAATTAACATCAACGACCGAATTCGATCAAACAAGGTCCAACAATAGTAACAACACTCTACGAGGGCAATCCCGTGTGTCTTCGGAGTGTTTCGCTTCGGGCAAACATTTATAATGTCCACTTGCACGTGATCCCGTTTGAAATGAAGTTAACACTGGAGTTTAAATCAAGCGAAACAAGTTCCAATGAGACCGCGACATCGAGTGAGTGCAACCCGCATTTTCGAGTGTTTCGCCCGTGCTAACTTTCAAAAATCCACCTATTCGATCTTGATATGTATGAAATTAACATCAAAGTTAATTCAACCAAACAAGCTCCAACAAGATAACAACACTTACGAGGGCAATCCTCGGCAGGTTCGGAGTGTTTCGCCGAGCAAACTTTCATAATGTCCACTTGTTCGATCCTTGCTTTGAATGAAGTTAACACTTTGAGCTTAAATCGAGTTTAAACAAAATCCAATGAGACCGTGACACGAGGAGTGCAACCCTGCCCATTTTCGAGTATTTCTCGACCGGTGCAAGCTTTCACAAAATCCACCTATTCGGATCTTGATCTGTATGAAATTAACATCAACGCTATTCGGATCGAAAACAAGCTCCAACAAGACTAACAACACTTACGAGGGCAATCCGGCAGAGTCTTCGAGTGTTTCGCTTCGGCAAACTTCTTATAATGTCCACTTGTATACGGATCCCGCTTGAATGAAGTTAACACCGGTTAAATCAAGCTTAAAAAGTTCCAATGAGACCGCGACACGAGGAGTGCAACCCGTGCATTTTCGAGTGTTTCGCTTCCGTGCAAACTTCAAAAATCCACCTATTCGATCTTTGATATGTATGAAATTAACATCAAGTTTAATTCAACCAAACATGCTCCAACAAGACCGACAACACTTACGAGGGCAATCCGATGTGTCTTTGAAAGTGTTTCGCTTAGGCAAACTTTCATAAAGTCCACTTGTTCGGATCCCTTGCCAATGAAGTTAACACCAGAGCGAATCGAGTAAACAAAATCCAATGAGACCCATGACACGAGGAGTGCAACCCTGCTCATTTTCAGTGTGTTCGACCGCAAGCTTACACAAATCCACCTATTCGGATCTTGATATGTATGAAATTAACATCAACTAATGACGACCGAAAAACAAGCTCCAACAAGACTAACAACACTTACGAGGGCAATCCGGCAGGTCTTCCGAGTGTTTCGCCGAGGCAAACATTCATAAAGTCCACTTGTCCGGATCCCGGTTTGAATGAAGCACACACAGAGCGTAAATCGAGCTTAAACAAGCTCACGACCGTGAGACCGAGACACGAGGAGTGCAACCCGTGCATTTTCGAGTGTTTTCATTCGTGCAAATCTTTCAAAAATCCACCTATTCGGATCTTGATATGTATGAAATTAACATCAAAGCTTAATTCAACTCAAACATGCTCCAACAATACTAACAACACTTACGAGGGCAATCCGCCGTGTCTTCAAGTGTTTCGCTTCGCAAACTTTCATAATGTCCACTTGTTCGATCCCGGTTTGAATGAAGTTAACACCGAGCTAAATTTAGCAAACAAAATCCAATGAGACCGCGACACGAGGAGTGCAAACCCGGCATTTTCAGAGTGTTTCGCGACCGTGCAAGCTTTACAAAATCCACCTATTCGGATCTTGATATGTATGAAATTAACATCAACGTTAATTAATCGGAAAACAAGCTCCAACAAGACTAACAACACTTACGAGGGCAGTCCGCTCAGTGTCTTCCGAGTGTTTCGCTTCGAGGCAAACATTCATAAAGTCCACTTGTCCGGTCCCTTATTGAATGAACTTAACACCAGAGCGTAAATCGAAGCCAACAAGCTCCAATCGATCCGAGACACGTGAGGAGTGCAACTCGGTGCATTTTCGGAATGTTTCGCTATGGAGAAAACTTTCACAAAATCCACCTATTTGGATCTTGATATGTATGAAATTAACATAAATGCGAATTCGACCGAAATAATCTCCAACAAAACTAACAACACTTACGAGGGCAATCCGCTGTGTCTTCGGAGTGTTTCGCCGGGCAAACTTTCATTATGTCCACTTGTTCGGATCCCGTTTCAATGAAGTTAACACTGTGAGCGTAAATCGAAGTAAACAATCCAATGAGACCCGGCGACACGAGGAGTGCAACCCGGTGCATTTTCAGAGTGTTTCGACTCCGCAAGCAAGCTACAAAATCCACCTATTCGGATCTTGATATGTATGAAATTAACATCAACGCGAATTCGACCGAGAACAAGCTCCAACAAGACTAACAACATTTACGCAGGGCAATCCGGCAGTCTTCCAAGTGTTTCGCCGAGGCAAACATTCATAAAGTCCACTTGTCTCGGGTCCCGGTTTGAATGAACTTTAACACCAAAGAGTTTAAATCGAGTGAAACAAGCTCCTATGAGACCAGAGACACGAGGAGTGCAACCCTTGTATTTTCTAATGTTTCGCCATTTGAGAAAACTTATCACAAAATCCACCTATTTGGATCTTGATATGTATGAAATTAACATAAATGCGAATTCGGATCAAATAATCTCCAACAAGACTAACAACACTTTACGAGGGCAATCCGTGTGTCTTCGGATTGTTTCGCCGGCAAACTTTCATAATGTCCACTTTCTCGGATCCCTCGGTCGAATGAAGTTAACACTCAAGAGCTTAAATTGAGCGAAACAAGCTCCAATGAGACCCCAAGGACATCGAGGAGTGCAACCCGCACATTTTCGAGTGTTTTGTCTGCCGCAAGCTACAAAATCCACCTATTCGATCTTGATACGTATGAAATTAACATGAATGCTAATCTCGATTCAAACAAGCTCCAGCTCAGGATTAAACAACACTTACGAGGGCAATCCTGCAGGTCTTCTGAGTGTTTCGCTTGGGCAAATCTTTCATATAAAGTCCACTTGTTCGATCCCGTTTGAATGAAAGCACAACACCAGAGCTTAATCGAGCTTAAACAAGCTCCAATGAGTTCCAATGACATGTAGGAGTGCAACCTTGCATTTTCGGAGTGTTTATACCGTAAGGCAAACTTTCACAAAATCCACCTATCTTCGATCTTTTTGATATGTATGAAATTAACATCAATGCGATTCGACTTCAACAAGCTCCAACAAGACTAACAACACTTCTGACGAGAGGCAATCCTCGCCTGTCTTCGAGTGTTTCCTCGCTTCGGAGGCAAACTTCTTCTAAAGTCCACTAGTTCGATCGCGGGTTTGAATGAAATTAACACCAGAGCTAAATCGAGCAAAACAAGCTCCAATGAGACCTGCGACACGAGGAGCGCAAAACCGGTGCATTTTCGGAGTGTCTCGCTCCGCAAGCTTTCACAAAATCCACCTATTCTCGATCTTGATATGTATGAAATTAACATCAATGCATCTGATTCAATCGGCAACAAGGTCCAACAAGATCATCAATAATTTCATTTAGGTAATCCGTGTCTTTGAGTGTTTCGCTTGGGGCAAACTTTATATTGTCCATTTGTACGGATCCCGGTTTGAATGAAGTTAACACCGGTTTAAATTGCTTAAACAAGTTCCAATGAGACCGCACACGAGAGTGCAACCCGGTATTTTTGGAGTGTTTCACCGTGCAAACTTTCAAAAATCCGCCTATTCGGATCTTGATATGTATTAAATTAACATCAAAGCTAATTCAACCGAAACATGCTCCAACAAGACTAACAACAAGCACGACGGCAATCCGTGTCTTCGTGAGTGTTTCGCCGAGGCAAACTTTCCTAAAGTCCACTATGTTCGATCCCGATTGAATGAAATTAACACCGAGTTAAAAAGAGCGTAAACAAGCTCCAATGAGACCGGCGACACGAGGAGTGCCACCCTGCATTTTCGAGTGTTTCATTCATTCAGCAAACTTTCACAAAATCCACCTATTTGGATCTTGATATCTATGAAATTAATGATCAATGCCAATTCGATCAAAAACAATCTCCAACAAGACTAACAACACTTACGAGGGCAATCCGTGTCTCTTGCCAGTGGTTTCGCTCGGCAAACTTTTATAATGTCCACTTGTTCGGATTCCCTTTGAATGAAGTTAACACTCAGAGCGTAAATCGAAAGCAAACAAGCTCCAAAGGAGAACGGCGACACGTAGGAGCGTTAATCCGCTGCATTTTCGAGGTGTTTCATTCCGCAAGCTTTCAAAAATCCACCTATTGGATCTTGATATGTATGAAATTAACATCAATGCTAATTCGATCAAACAAGGTCCAACAAGACTAGCAACACTTACGAGGGCAATCCGTGTCTTCTGAGTGTTTCGCCGGCAAACTTTTATAATGTCCACTTGTTCGGATCCCGCTTGAATAAAGTTAACACCGGTTAAACTGGCTTAAACAAGTTCCAATGAGACCGGCGAGCGACGAGGAGTGCAACTCTGCATTTTGGAGTGTTTCGCCCGTGCAAACTATCAAAAAATCCACCTATTCGGATCTTGATATGTGAAATTACATCAAAGCTTAATTCAATCCAAACATGCTCCAACAATACTAACAACACTTACGAGAACAATCCGTGTGTCTTCTGAGTGTTTCGCTTCTAGGCAAACTTTCATAATGTCCACTTGTTCGATCCCGTTTCAATGAAGTTAACACCAGAGCGTAAATCGAGCAAACGAAATGCAATCCAATGATACCGGTGACATCGAGGAGTGCAACCCGGCATTTTCAGAGTGTTCGTGATCGGTGCAAGTTTTCACAAAATCCAACCTGATCCGATCTTGATATGTATTAAATTACTGATCAACGCTAATTCAATCGAAAACAAGCTCCAAACAAGACTAACAACACTTACGAGGGCAATCCCGGCAGGTCTTCGAAAGTGTTTCGCTCGAGGCAAACATTCATAAATCCAGACTCTGTCCGGATCCCGCTTGAATGAACTTAACACCAGAGCTTAAATCGATTCCAAACAAGCTCCAATGAGACTGCGGAGATACGAGGAGTGCAACCCTATGCATTTTCTAATGTTTCGCCACAAGAGAAAACTTTCACAAAATCCACCTATTTGGATCTTGATATGTATGAAATTAACAAAAAATGCGAATCTGAATTAAATAACCTCCCAACAAGATACAACAACATCTTACGAGGGCAATCCGTAGTCTTCGATTTGTTTCGCTTCGGGCAAACTTTCATAATGTCCACTTGTTCGATCCCTTGATTGAATGAAGTTAACACCTCGTGAGCGAAATCAAGCTTAAACAAGCTCCAATGAGACCGCATAAGACGAGGAGTTGATGCGCATTTAGGTCAGCCCGATCTTCGATGAGAACGATACGCGGTTTGATAATGCATTTAAATAGATGGATCGTGTTAACAACCACGAGATCGCAAGAATTCCAATCACACGCGTCACCACACGCCAGGCGATCAACCGAGCCAAACATTTATCAATCCTTGTACCGCTGCAACCGAGAACAAGCAAGAACAAGGTGAGCAATTCCAACCAATAATCTCAAAGATACAAAGGTGAGTTACATTGTTTCGCCACGGGTGGTCTAGTCGACACACGCCAACACGAGGAGGGACGCACAAGGGCTCTACCAAAACACAACAAAACCTAAGCGTGAAGAAGAACGGTGGCGGCACATATATAGCGGCGTCAGGAGGAGAGGGCAGCCAAATACAAAGGTGGCCACCAAAACCCTAAGATACATGGGCCATAGGCCCAAAAGTGAGGTGATGCAGCACCAATTTCTGGCCCGTGACATTGTTCCATATTTTCCTATCGTTTTGGAGTGAATTTGGAAGTGGGGATAGATCCATTGGAAAGCTTATCTCCTAAGCTTTCAAACGGGTGGTCATACGCTGAAAACGGAGTCCCGGAGCCCGTTATGTCCCGCTTGAAGTTGGCATGCTGGCTGGATGGCCGAACCGGCTTTTTGGCATCTTGGGCTTCCATATGGGCCTTCCTTGACGCTTGGGCTGTTATCGTTGTGTGCTTGAGGCCCTTGTCTGTTGATGTGGGCTTGAATAGCTGAGCTTTGGATTAAGGCCGGTGACGGTTGCCGTAGCAGGCCGATCATTTGTGACGGAAGATGGAGCAAAGCCGGTAGTCATTGGAGAAGCCGAGAGGAAAGAGGGCAGCGGTCACGCTTGGTCGTATCCATGTTGGTGATGTCCTCATCATCCTCCCTTCTTGAATTGGCACCATCCTCGACTCCTTCTCATGATCCCGCAAAAGGTTAGTGGCAACAGGAGGCAAGGAAATAGATGTCGCAAAGCTAATATCATGTGAGGAAACAATCTTATTTAAAAGAATTTCTTTCTTGAACATTGGTTTTAGATTGTTGTACACCACTAACAAGTTTGTCATCCTCATGTTCTTTACCATTAGTTCTTTTTTGCATTAATTTTGGCTAGTTTCAAACAGGAGTCATTGGATTCAAAACCAATTTCTTTCCATTAAACTTGAAAGTATATTGATTGGTTCTACCATAGTGAATAGCATCAACATCATATAACCAAGGTCTACCTAATAAAAGTGAACATGATTCCATAGGTATGACATCACAACAAACATGATCATGGTATGAACCAATGGAGAGCGGAACTTGCACAGCTTTAGGTTACACGAACCTTACCAATTGAGTTGAACCATTCCATTGAGTAAGGTTGTCAAGGGAGTCGTGGTCAAGCCAAGCTTTCAACCATGTGTAGACTTGCAAGGTTGCTAGTTTCCTCCATCAATGATGACATGTACCAGCAAGGCTCTTGCACAACAAACTTAGTTTGGAATAAGTTGTTGCGCTTGAGTTTCATGGCATGTTCCACCGTGCACTAAGTAGGCGATGAGACATGAGGCTCATGTAGTTGTCCGTCATTGTAGCACTCGGTGCACACCATCTTGATCATTCTTGCCTCTGAGGGTTAGTCGCGGGAATAGCAAGCACATTCTTATCCTTACATATTGAAATACACTTACTATCCTTCTTCTTAGATTGTGTAGGCTTGACTTTTCTTCAAGTGTTTTCTCATTCTTGTTGAAGGGATAGTCCCATGCTCGACCTTTTCATTTTTTAATTCTCCATTTTGCCATTTCTCCATGAACTCACTATGCTTTTTTTCTTTCAATTTCTTCTCTTTCTCAAACTCACGCATTAAATTTTGCATATATTTCTTTGTTCCTCAATGAATGCATGGATCATCCTCAAGTATAGATCATCGCTTTTTCGTGGACCTGCCATTATTAGTGGTAGACAAGAAAAATACACGCAAAATGTATATTCCTATCTACTAATATGTGGACAAGGAGGATCTCACACGCCAAGCTCACACAAGTTCTTACCAGTTCCTACCTCGCAGCCTTTTCAAGGTTCAATCGAGGGATGATGGTAATCTGACTCGGGGTGACAAAGCGATTGCAAGGTGCTTCTCCCATGGTTAATAGTAGGTGGAGCTTGGATAGGTATAATATGTAGCAAAGGATATACTAGAAACCACACTAGCCAAAACAAGTTGAAAGAACGCTCAACTACACGATTTTCGTTGGTCCTAGGCTAGACCGCATTTAGAGACGCGAGCCTAGACACCAATGAAGTCACATAAACAGAAACCGAATGACCACAGCACACAAGCAAATAGCTAGGGCTCTTTTTTCCACCTTTTAGTGCGGTTCTTTTATATGCACTTGCCTTTTTTTAATTTTCTTCCTTCTATATCAACAAGTGGCACATATGATGAATTACAACTCAAACTTTTTTCCTGCTGCAAACAGATCTACTATGCAGAAACTTCAAATGCGGTTTTCGGTTTTTATTGGCTTCAATGCAAAAAAGTATAACTGGAAAGTTGTAGATCTTTTCGAGCTGATCAATTTGCATATATGGAACGTCTATTTTGGATAAGGAAGCAGAGATATTGACCCCGAAATACAGACTGCTCAGAAAATCCAGGACGAAAACAGATTCCAATCCGACGGTATTTTGGGCATGAAGACAGCGTTTTTGGAAAGTTTCACAATAGACAAAGTTGTAGATAATTTCTCAAGCTTTCAGTAAAGTATAAGAACAGCAAAATCCGAGTTCGTATGAGGGAGTTATGACCAAAATACCGAACTGAACAGAGAAGGATCCAAATTGAACGCGACGACGCAATGGAGTTCAACTCGGTGACAAGAACGTGATAAGAACTCGAAACTCTAAAGATCAAAACACTAAGACCAGCAACGACCACGACGATGCAACGCGAAATTCAACAAGAATTAAACTAGGTAGTAATAGTTAAGGCCAAAAGGGCTCGGATTATATTGATCACGTTGCCAACAATATATATTTTTTTGGGCTATTTTTCCTGACTCTAGGACTAACAAGATGAACTAAACAAAGATAAGGGTGTTCTCACCAGCAACCGCCACCGATACCACTTGATGCACTCAGGTCAGCCCGATCTTCCGATGAGAACGATACGCCGTTTGATAGCGCATTTAAATAGATGGATCGCCACAACTATGAGATCAGAACCAAGCAATCACAACGCCACCACACGCAGGCGATCAACTTGAAATAAATGATTTATCAATCCTTGTACCGCTGCAACCGAGAACAAGCAAGAACAAGGTGAGAGCAATTCCAATCCAATAATCTCAAAGATACAAAGGTGAGTTTTGTTTTCGTCACGGGTGGTTCTAGTCGATACACGTGAACACGAGGAGGGACGCACAAGGGGTCTACAAAACACAACAAAACCTAAGAGTAAAGAAGCGGCGGCCATACATATAGCGGCGGCCAGGAGGAGTAGGGCAGCCAAAACAGTGGTGGCCACTAAAACCCTAAGATACATGGGCCATAAGGCCCAAAAGTGAGGTGATGCAGCACCTCAATTTCTGGCCTTGACATTTTTCCGCATTTTCTCATCGTTCTGGAGTGAATTTGGAAGTGGGTTGATCCATTGGAAAGCTTATCTCCTAAGCTTTCAAACGGGTGGTCGACGCTGAAAACGGAGTCCGGGAGCCAAGTTATGCCCGCTTGAAGTTGGCATGCTGCTGGATGGCCGAACCGGCTTTTTGGCATCTTGGGCTTCATATGGGCTTTCTCTTGACGCGTGGGATGTTCTCGGCGTTGTGCTTGAGGCTCTTGTCTGTTGATGTGGGCTTGAATAGCTGAGCTTTTGGATTAAGGCCTTCGGCGACGGGTTGCCGCATGCGCCTATCATTTGTGACGAGGATGGAGCACGCATCAGAGTCATTGAGAAGCTTGGAGAGGAAGGAGGGCAGTGTCACACTGGTCGATCCATGTTGGCAGTGATGTCTCACTCATCGAGTGCAACCCAACACATTTTCGAGTGTTTTGCTCGCACGCAAGTTTTCCACAAAATCCACCTATTCGGATCTTGATAATGTATGAAATTAACATAAATGCGATTGATCGAAAACAAGCTCCAAGGGTGGATTAACAACACTTACGCAGGGCAATCCGGCAGTGTCTCTGAGTGTTTCGTCTTCGGGCAAATTTCATAAAGTCCACTTGTTCGGATACCGGTTTGAATGAAGTTAACACCAGAGTGAAATCGAGTTTAAACAAGCTCCAATGAGACCGCGACATGTAGGAGTGCAACCGGTGCATTTTAAAGAGGCCGCTCTGTGCAAACTTTCACAAAATCTACCTATTCAGATCTTGATATGTATGAAATTAACATCAAAGTGAATCGACCAAACAAGCTCCAACAAGACTAACAACACTTACGAGGGCAATCCGGCAGTGTCTTCTGAGTGTTTCGCTTTCGAGGCAAACTTTCCTAAAGTCCAAAGAGTTCGGATCCCTTCTTGAATAAAATTAACACCAGAGCTAGATCGAGCTGTTTAAGCTCCAATGTGACCGCATGACGAGGAGTGCAACCTGCATTTTCTTGAGTGTTTCGCCCTCAGCAGAACTTTCACAAAATCCACCTATTTGGATCTTTATATGTATGAAATTAACATCAAAACGAATTCGACTCAAACAAGCTCCAACAAGACTAACAACACTTACGACGGCAATCCAAGCAGTGTCTTCTTTGAGTGTTTCGCTCGGCAAACTTTCATAATGTCCACTTGTTTGGATCCCGGTTTGAAATGAAGTTAACACTCGAGCAAAATCGAGCTAAATAAGCTCCAATGAGACCGGCAACACGAGGAGTGCAACCCGTGCATTTTGGAGAGATTCGCCCGTGCAAGCTTTCACAAAATCCACCTATTCGGATCTTGAGATATATGAAATTAACACCAACGCTCAATTCGACCGGGAAACATGCCCAACAAAACCAACAACACTTACGAGGGCAATCCGGCAGGTGTCTTCGAGTGTTTCGCCCGAAGGCGCATATTCATAAAGTCCACTTTGTTCGGATCCCGATTGAATGAACCTAACACCTGAGAGGAATCGAAATAAACAAGCTCAAATGAGACCCGCGACATCGAGGAGTGCAACCTTGGGCATTTTCTAATGTTTCAGACGGAGCAAACTTTCACAAAATCCACCTATTTGGATCTTGATATGCTGAAATTAACATCGAATCTAATTCGACCAAATAATCTCCAACCAGCACTCAACAACACTGGAGCCGAGGGCAATCCGGTGTCTTGAGGAGTGTTTGCCTGGGACAAACTTTCATAAAGTCCACTTGTTTGGGATCCCAAATTGAATGAAATTAACACCAGAGCTTAAATCGAGTTGAAACAAGATCCAATGAGACCGCGACACGAGGAGTGCAAACCCTGCAGTTTTCGGGTGTTTCATTCGATGCAACCTTTCACAAAATCCCATATTCGGATCTTGAGGCAATATGAAATTAACATCAACGCAATTGACCGAGAAACAAGCTCCAACAAGACTAAGAACATTTACTTAGGGCAATCCTGCAGTCTTCGGAGTGTTTCGCTTCGAGGCAAACATTCATAAAGTGAACTTGTTCGATCCCGCTGAATGAACCTAAATAAAGAGAGCTTAAATCGAGTTTAAACAAGCTCCAACGAGACCGGAGACACGAGGAGTGCAACCCTGCAATTTCATAGTGTTTCGCTACGGAGAAAACTTTCACAAAATCCACCTTTTTGGATCTTGATATGTATGAAATTAACATAAATGCGAAATCGAGTTTAAACAAGATCCAATGAGACCACATACAACGTGAGGAGGCAACCCCTGGTGCATTTTCGGGTGTTTGCCCCTCGGTGCAACTCCTTTCACAAAATCCACCTATTCGGATCTTGATATGTATGAAATTAACATCATCACGACCGACCGAAAACAAGCTCCATCAAGACTAACAACATTTACGCAGGGCAATCCGGCAGGTTTGAGTGTTTAAACCGAGCCAAACATTCATAAGTGCACTTGTTCGGATCCCTGCTTGAATGAAATTAACAAAGAGAGCTAAATTCCAGCGAAACAAGCTCCAACGACCAGATCGAGACACGAGGAGTGCAACCCGGCAATTTCATAGTGTTTCGCTACCGAGAAAACTTTCTACAAATCCACCTTTTGGATCTTGATATGTATGAAATTAACATCTGCGAATTTAATCGAAAAACAAGCTCCAACAAGACTAACAACACATACGAAGGGCAATCCGGCAGTCTTCTGAGTGTTTCGCCGAGGCAAACATTCATAAAGTCCACTTGTTCGATCCCGGCTTGAATGAAATTAACACAGAGCGTAAATCGAGCTAAACAAGCTCCAATGAGACCGGCGACACTGAGGAGTGCAACCCGGCATTTTCGAATGTTCTCATTCTGAAGGCAAAGCTTTCACACAATCCACCTATTTGGATCTATGATATGTATGCGAAATTAACATCAAAGTTAATTGAAACCAAACAAGCTCCAACAAGACTAACAACACTTACGAGGGCAATCCTGTTCCGTTTCGGAGAGTTTCATTTCGGGCAAACTTTCATAATGTGCACTTGTTCGGATCCCGTTTGAATGAAGTTACACAAGAGCGAAATCGAAATGATCAAGCTCCAATGAGATCGGTGACACGAGGAGTGCAACCCGGCAGCATTTTGGAGAGTTTCTACCAGGAAAGCTTTCACAAAATCCACCTATTTCGATCATGATATGTATGAAATTAACATCAAAGCGAATCTCGATCAAACAAGCTCCAACAAGACTAAAACAACACTTACGAGGGCAATCCCGTGTGTTCTTGAGTGTTTCGCCAGGGCAAACTTTCAATGTCCACTTGTTCGATCCTTGCTTGAATGAAGTTAACACCAGAGCGTAAATCCAAATAAACAAGCTCCAATGAGACCCAAGCGAACGAGGAGTGCAACCCTGCATTTTTCGAGTGTTTCACTCTGCAAGCTTTCACAAAATCCACCTATTCGGATCTTGATATGTATGAAATTAACATCAACGCTAATTCGATCGAAACAAGCTTCAACAAGACTAACAACACTAACGAGGGCAATCCGTGTCTTCGAGTGTTTCGCCGAGGCAAACATTCATAAAGTCCACTTGTTCGGATCCGGTTTGAATGAACTTAACACCGAGAGCTAAATCGAGTGAAACAAGCTCCAATGAGACCGCGACACGAGGGGTGTGCAACCATGCATTTTGAATGTTTCATTCCTCGCAAGCTCACAAAATCCCCTATTTGGATCATGATATGTATGAAATTAACATCAAAGCGAATTCGACCGAAACAATCTCCAACAAGACTAACAAAACTTACGAGGGCATTCCGGTGTCTCCTCGGAGTGTTTCGCTTCGGGGCAAACTTTCATAATGTGCACTTGTTCGGATCCCGGTTTGAATGAAGTTAACACTAGAGCGAAATTGAGCGAAACAAGCTCCAATGAGACCGGCGACACGTAGGAGTGCAACCCGGTGCATTTTCGGAGTTTTTCGCTCCGGCGCAAGCTTTCACAAAATCCACCTATTCGGATCTTGATATGTATGAAATTAACATGAATGCGAATTCGACCGAAACAAGCTCCAACAAGACTAACAACACTTACGAGGGCAATCCGTAGTCTTCTGAGTGTTTCGCCTCAGGCAAACTTTCATAATGTCCACTTGTTCGATCCCGTTTGAATGAAGTTAACACCAGAGTTAAATCCAAATAAACAAGCTCCAATGAGACCCGGCGACACGAGGAGTGCAACCCGGTGCATTTTTGAGTGTTTCGCCATCGGCGCAGCTTTCAAAATCCACCTATTCGGATCTTGATATGTATGAAATTAACATCAACGCTTAATTCGACCTTAAACAATCTCCAACAAGACTAACAACACCGACGAGGGCAATCCGTGTGTCTTCTGAGTGTTTCAACCGAGGCAAACTTTCATAAAGTGCACTTGTTAGGATCCCGTTTGAATGAAGTTAACACTCAGAGCGAAATCGAGCTTAATCAAGCTCCAATGAGACCCGCGACATCGTGAGAAGTGCAACCCTGCATTTTCTTGAGTGTTTCGCTCCCAAGGCAAGCTTTACAAAATCCACCTATTCGGATCATGATATGTATGAAATTAACATCGAATGCGATTCGATCAAACAAGCTCCAACAAGACTAACAACACTTACGAGGGCAATCCGGCGTGTCTTCGGAGTGTTTCGCTTCGAGGCAAACTTTCATAATGTCCACTTGTTAGGATCCCGGTTTGAATGAAGTTAACACTCAGAGCGAAATCGAGCGTAAACAAGCTCCAATGAGACCGGCGACACGAGGAGTGCAACCTAAAGGCATTTTCGAGTGTTTCGCTCCTGCAAGCTTTCACAAAATCCACCTATTCGGATCATGATATGTTTGAAATTAACATCAATGCTAATTCGAATCAAACAAGCTCCAACAAGACTAACAACACTTACGAGGGCAATCCGGCTGTCTTCTGAGTGTTTCGCTTGGGCAAACTTTCATAATGTCCACTTGTTCGGATCCCGGCTTGAATGAAGTTAACACGAGAAATAAATCGAGCGTAAACAAGCTCCAATGAGACCGCGACACGAGGAGTGCAACCTGTGCATTTTCTGGAGTGTTTTCGCCTGCAAGCTTTCAAAATCCACTATTCGGATTTGATATGTATGAAATTAATCACACTACACGAATTCGACGAAACAAGCTCCAACAAGACTAACAACACTTTACGAGGGCAATCCAGAAGTTTCGAGTGTTTCGCCGAGGCAAAACTTTCATAAAGTCCACTTGTTTGGATCCCGCTTGAATGAACTTAACACTGTGAGCGGAAACGAAGCGTAAACAAGCTCCAATGAGATCCGAGACACGAGGAGTGCAACCCGGTGCATTTTCATTGTGTTTTCATTCGGAGCAAACTTTCACAAAATCCACCTATTTGGATCTTGATATGTATGAAATTAACATCATCATGCTAATTCGACCGAAAACAAGCTCCAACAAGACTAACAACACTTACGAGGGCAATCCGTGTGTCTTCGAGTGTTTCGCCGGGCAAACTTTCATAAAGTCCACTTGTTCGATCCCGCTTGAATGAAATTAACACCAGAGTAAATCGAGCCAAACAAGCTCCAATGAGACCTATGACACGAGGTAGGTGCAACCCTGCATTTTCGAGTGTTTCAGCTCCGTGCAAGTTTTCACAAAATCCTCCTATTCGGATCTTGATATGTATGAAATTAACATCAATGCGAATTTGACCTGAAACAAGCTCCAACAAGACTAACAACACTTACGAGGGCAATCCGGCAGGTCTTCGAGTGTTTCGATCGGGCAAACTTTCATAATGTCCACTTGTTTCGATCCATGCTTGAATGAAGCACACCAGAAATAAGTCG
>JAYEVE010000056.1:0-34897 GCA_036346375.1 Guadua angustifolia
CATCCCCCTGGGAATGGCTGGGCCCCGTGCCATCTCCCGGCCGCCCTTCCCCCCCTCGCCTCCACCGCGCCCCTCCCGGGCGCCTCCGCCTCCCAGGCAAGGCGGCGCCCGGCCTCCTCCTCCCAGCGCCCAGGCGTCCCGCCCGTCCTCCTCCTCCTCCTCGGGTTTACTCTGACTCGTCGGAGGGCTTCCCAAGTGGGGTGGAGATGACGGTCGGCGGGCTCGGCGAGGACGGGGCCGGCGCGTGAGACTCCCGGGACTCCACCCCTCCGGCTTCCTCACGGGAAAGGCAGAAAGCAAGCTACTAGCTTATACGATGATCTTTTTTAGTTAAAGTATATATAGTACTAGTCGATCTTTGTAATCTTCTTATATATAATGCAATCTATAGCTTTTGTAATGATCTTGGTATTAATGAATTATAATCTAATTGTCAATTATAATAATCTATATAATCGTACTCTTTTTTGTATGGCTTTTTTGTGATTTCAATGTATGTCCTGAGCGGTTTGGAAAAACCGTCTTGATAATGAAATATCCGGGGTTTATCCTGAAATTATAATTTTAAGTAAATCCCTAGGTTTGTAGCTAAACCGTCCATCTTCATCTAGCGGTTTAATATCAAACCGTCGTGATATGCCATCAACATCCGACGTCGTATTTAAACCATTTGTGATATGGTATCGTGAGCGGTTTGATCTACAAACCGTCTTTGATGTAAAACATCGCGTTTTTCTCTTAAACCGTCTATGATGATGTCTAATATAACCTTTGTGAAGTGTTACTACATGCATGGGGTAACAATCGGTGACCAGCGCCTGAAGCGACAGCGATCGGTTCTAAAGAATTCCTTCCGTTGGATGTCCTTCGAATAAATTCCGCATTTTGAATAGTGTTGGAACAATCACGGTTAAGATAAAATAGCAAAAGCTCTAAAATCTTGGAAAAATCCTCAAAAATAATAGGAATATTGGAACTTAATGAAATTGTTTGCATTTTGATTTATAGTTTTCTGCAATTCTTTTAGTGGATCCGGACACTTATGCAGTTTTAATATAATCGAAAACTTAATTTATAATCTAGTTTTTGAAGGTATTTGAAAAAACATCCTTATTTTTCAAATGTTATTATTTAAATAAATTTTGAAATTTATCTATACGGAAATGCATGATCGTTATTTTATACAATTAATTGATAAAGCTTAGATTCAAATTAATTCAAAAATTCCAAATAAACTGAGATATTCTAAATAATTCAAAATAACATAAATAATTAAAGCAAAATTGGGATATTCGGTTATCTGAATACTTCAAAAGCAGAATTTTATGTCTTTTTGTTTGCTTGTTTTACTTTATCTAATTGCTTGTTTTTTTAAATATTTGAATTTCCTTATTCCTTTAATTCCAAATGTTGGATTATTTTACAATTTTAATGGTTTTGGAAGTTTATCTTTTAGGTTTTGTAAGAATGATAATGGTTGATTTATACAATGTAATTAAAATAAGGGCTTACTATTTCTTTGTTCAAATTCCAAGTCTTTCCTGATTAGTTTGTAACCTTAAATCTGAATTAAATAGCAGGATTCTAGTAACAGGTGTTGCTAGTAGTTATAAAGTGGTTTGGTTCTTCATTGATGGCATATAGTACCTCTGGTTATGATATTTCTTTTGTTTGGTAAAAATGTTAGGATTTTTGCTCCATGCTGAATGATGATTAATATGGTTTTGTTTTTTAGGTAAATGTGGTCTATAACCATTTCCAATGCTTGAGCATCGAAGATAATCGGCAAAATGGTCTCGCATCCCAAAATAAACAACAAAGGTAAATATTGTATCTTCATTGTTTCTATAATGGCGTTGTTCTTCTTGTGACCCAAATGCTAAGGAAGAATGGTGCATTGGAAAATTTTTGCCTTTTATGGTAGGTATTAGTGTTAGTAGAGGACCAAGTCGTCTTTATGTAATATAGTTGTATCTTATTGATATTTTTCCTTCTCATCTATTGAGGTGAAGGTATCTAATATCTACAAGAACCACGATCATAAATATGTCACGAATATGGAGCTACACGGACTTCTTCCTGCATACCATGTGACATTAGATTATCTCAAATTGATAAATTGAAGTGATAAAGCTGCATGTTTCACTATTTCAAACTCTTTCATTCATGCCATCATTGATATTTTGATAGCCAAAATAAGCTTCATATAGGTATTTTGTTTCATTTTTGCTTATACTATTAAGGTTTTATCTTGCATAGATTTTTCCTTCTAATAGGAAGGCTAGTGTTTCTTAGCCCAAAATCATATATGACATACCGTCTTTTATGTAATAAATTAACAAAAAATCACTTTCTTGCATATTGGATTAACTTCTTTGAATCCTCATATAATTATGTTGATAACTTTTTCTTTGAAAAATTACCTATCTAATATTTGGTTTAGCTAGCATCTATGTTTTTCTCTTTCTTGTTGATATATTTTAATATCTCTTAGCTTTCTATTAATTTCTATATTAATTGGTCTTACGTTTCATGTGATCAATATCATGCATTATAGAGAGAAATATCTAGGGTTTTGTGATAATGTATATATACATAAGTTGTGTGTCTTTGTTACAGTTCCATGCCATACATATCGTAATCAATATTCTTCCCTCGATTACATGGATCTAACAATTAATTAAGAGTTGTTATTTGGGTTTTATTTCTTGAATTATCAACCATTATTGCAAATCATGTGTTGATATTTGTCACTTGCCATTATGTAGCATGAAGATAGTGATAGATCGATATGGCAAAACCAAGGATCGATGGGGTCATCGAAGTCCCAACTCGGAGCTTAAGGTTTGTTCTAGACAATTAGTATCTTGGAATAATGCATCAAGATTGCCTAGGATCGCAAGGGCACTAGAGTAAGGAGCAAATTCATCGGTAGCCCTTTAGTTAGAATTGAATGTGTTACTTTTCGGTTCTGCCGAAACTTGCTCACCGTTTATCGAATAGGAATTTCAAGTCATCTAATGTAGTATTGGATACGGTTTAACCCCATCTCTCAGACTGGGTTTGCGGACCTCATTCCTAACCACAAACTCGGTATATATCCATTACATTGATAGGATAACCTTTTGGTCATCTACACCTTTACATATCCCACACTATGTGCCTTCGATTGCCATACATATTAATTTTTTCTCAAGTATTTTGCTAATTTGAACATATGTTATTATGTAAGACAATCAATTATTACCTATGGAACACGATTTGTATAGAAAGAAGTCAATGAACAAGATTATCTATTTGTTTGATGTTTTCTTTAGCCTCCAGTCATTGCTAAAATTATTATTTTAAATTATATTGTATATAACAAAATTTTAAAAGCTTCCATACAATCGATCCTTTTCCTCACTCTCTAAATCGATATGGTATCTTATTATTACGGGTTAATTTATAGCGACCATATCAATTAAAATATACTTTTAAGCCCTTTCTTCTCTTTGAACAATTGTATCTTGTAAATCTCTGTTGCTAGGGTTTTTGGCCGGTAATTATTCCACCTTCGTGATTCAGGGATTTGTATTTGGGAGAAAATATTGATTGCCGCATTTTCGAAGCTTTTAGAAAAAGTTTTTGGTTGTTGCGCTAGTGTTTCAGTTGAAGTATCTTTTGAGCCGTTTTGTTTGGCGGCGGTATTTTCCTGTCAATCGTTATTTCGCGCCAAGAATTTAATAGTTTGGTTCGCGCTAATAATTAAAAGTTGGTTTTTTTTGTTTGTAAGAGAGGGGGGGTGTTTTGGGGATTTCACCTCCCTCACCTGATTTCTCTTTCCTTCCTTATTGTGTGGTTGACATTGCTTGGGCCCAGCATGTGCCGACTCCTCCTTTTCCTTCTTTCCCCTTTCATTTTCCTGGCTGTCTCCTGGCCGAACCAAACTCCTGGCATTTGCTCATGCTGTGCCTTGCCCATCAAACTCGACCTCTGGCCTTCCTCCTGCCGCCCCTCTCCTGGCGCCTTCTCCCCTGCGCCTCTTCTCCATGCGTGACAAGCGGCGGCCAATGACGAAGCGATAGCCGCCCGGCTGACCCGACAAGCAGCGACCTTGGATCGGTGATGTCTCCTCTCCTGGCAGTAGCCCTCCGTGCCCAGCTCGGCAGTGCCGCCCAACTCGGCGGGACTCGTGACCCCTCTTCCCCAGACGATCAGCTCTCCCCACCTCCCTTCCCTCCATGAGCAAGAGATTTGAGGTAAAAACCCTAGGTGGTGGGGATCCTTTGGGCTTGCATGTATGGTGTTTGATGAAATGCCCAGCTAGGATTCCTGTTTTGCAATGCTTTTAGTTGAGGGACTTAGAGTCTATAGTGTTTCTGGAGACCGCTGCTTGAGCCAAATCTGTCCCTCTGTTTGGACTGCTATTTGAAAATTTTGCAAGCGTTTCCTGGGGGTTTGGCTATCACAAAAGTTGTAGATAATTGAATCACCTTTCAATGAAGACTGGAATCGCTAAATTTCGTTCAGCCGTTTAAAAGTTATGGTCATTTTACCGAGCGCTGTCCATTTGTGTCGCGATTGGGACAGTTTGTGTTCAACTGCAGATTAGAGGATCTTAGAGGCCGAATCATGCTTTTTGTATACTTAGAAAAGGGTGGGAATTTTCCTGTAGTTCGAGAAGATGTACTCGTTTATTTGATTTGGAGTTATAGAACTCAAGTTATGCTCATTTTGGTGTATGCTGTCCAGATCGAGTTAATTTTGCGTTTGTCTGCTGTTAAATGCATAAAACTGAGATTAATCGGTGCGTTTCGATCGATCGGCTATAGAAGAAGTTGTAGAGTTGTCTCTTGCGATCGTTTAAAGCCTGGGTTCATCCTTTTCAGAATAGCCATTTGGAAGTTGCGGCATTTTCAATGCCGGCTGTCCAGATTGCATTTAAGTGGTTGAGGATGTTTTGGGTTCAATTGTAGATGTGAATATGTAGAGTTGTTTTCTTACATCGCTTGTCTTGAGTGTGTATGAATTTGAGTTGGATGAATATTGTTTTATTTGCAGGGAAGGTTCTGTCGGGAGTGGCCTCAACCACATGCCACTCCATTCTTTCGTCGGTAAAGGCAAGTGTATTGTCTTCGGTTGTGGCTTAGGTGGCCAATTGGTTTTGCAAGCATATAATTATCCATGTATTATTTTAATATTTTCATGTTTGATTTTGCTTGCGATGTGATGAATGGGAATGGTTAATTGGTTATGCTATCGTTCAAACCTAGATTATATGAAGTGCATCAATGTTTGTTTGTTTGTTATGTGCGTTGATTGACGAATCATATGCCTTGTCAATATGCCATGTGTTTTATTTTATATATGCCTTGATGATGCTCCCTAGTATGATTAGGCTAATGGGAACATAGAAGATATAAGATTTGCGTTATGAAAATAGCTCGAATTGTGATCATGATATGCGATTGTGGCGGTTATGTGAATATTGCTGATATATGTGACCTTATGGATATGAAAGTTGAGAGTGGCGTTTTTTCATATATGTGTTTATGAAAAGTGCATCTTTGGAATGAATGCTTTGTGGGTTGTTTGTTGGACCTCGTACAATCGCCAAATGGATATAGTGCTATATCACACGTTTATAAGATTGCTTACTACTATGAGAGGTGAACGTGAATAATAAAGTTGTGAGGTTGGATTAATAGGAAAAGTTGATTTGCTATCTTGAAAATTAATTATGTCTTTGGTGCGAGTGTTAATGACAGATTGACCATGTTGATGAGATTTGTTGAGAATGTGATTTGAATGCTGAGAAATGGTAATTTATGGATGTGAGAAGTGACTGATGTTTATGTAGTTGGCTATGGCTAGGCAAATGTGAGAACTGAATGTAGATTGCAAATTTAGTTATGTTAATTGCATTTGTGCATTCATGATGGAAGAGGCGGCCCATTCTGATGCGGGCCTCTGTGCCCACATGTAGTGAGCACGAAAGTCCTACCTCGTAGTCCCATATACGTGGTTGTATGGGAGCGAGTCAGTAAGAGTAGGCACCCTCCACCACGGGGTGGAAGGGAATGAGAGGGTGCACAAGCGGGTGTGCACTAAACCCTCTCGGTATGTGCTAAAAGAGGAGATGAGCATGCATGATGCATCATATGCATGGAAATTGTGCAATCTGCATTGCATTGTCAATGATGGACCATGTTTTATGCATTGATTATGATGTATGGCTGTGAGTTTCTTCTTTTTGTGATATATGGATATGAGTTTCTTCTTTTTGTGGTGTATGGATATGAATTCTTCTTTTGTATGGAATATTTGCATCTGCATTGCATTGTTAATGATGGACCATGTTTTATACATTGATTGTGATGTATGGATATGAGTTTCTTCTTTTTGTGGTGTATGGATATGAATTCTTCTTTTGCAAGGCATATTTGCATCTGTATTTCACTGATAATAATGAATCATGTTTAGTGAGTTGATTGTGAGGTACGGATATGAGATTCTTCTTTTGTATGTTTTGTGCACTTGAGCATGAAATCATAAACGCATTCCATTGCATTGTGGGTTGCAAGCGATAATTGGGATTGATGAGAATGGGAAGAAACGGGTTGAGGATTGGCGTGGACTCATCGAGTGTTATTGAGGCGGGGTAAGATTTAGTTATGTTTTCGAGTTGGTTGTGGTAAGTGGAGTTCGTTATTGCTTCTTTTACGGTTGGTTTCCATTTAGTAATGGCTATATTAAATTCTAGAGTAAAAGTAATTGATTAAATTTATTACTTTTATTATTGTTGCACTTTCTTTGAGTCTTGAACTCACGCTTGTTTACTTCTGCTCTAGGCACCTTGAAGGCTGTCTCATGGGATGGGAGTAATGCACGTGCCGACTTGATCACTATCTCCTCATTTAAATTAACTTGTAAAGTCGGCTGTAATTAATAAGGTTGTAATGTCTTTGTTAGTCGTGGTGGTGTTTATTACCGTCTATTGGATGTGTGATTGGTTAACTAAGGACCTGCTAGAATGATATCATATTATCTGCATGTTTTCTGTCTGCTGAGTGGATGTCCTCTATTCTAGAGAAGTCATGCCAAAATTTTGTAAATCTCGGTGACTTAGTTTTCTTAGGCCAGTTAAGAGTTTAGTGATTAAATTTAGTTTCAGTCTTTTCGAGGTTGTGTCGTTCGTTTTTGGAGTTTTTGGTAGCATTCGCGGTGCGCTTGGCGCCGGGGTGTTACAGTTGGTATCAGAGCGGGCTTCAGGTCCGTAGTGTTTGAATGTAGTGATTAATTCTAGAATGAATTAAAATTTTGCTGTGTGAAGGTAGAAACATGGTTCAGGTTGAATCTTTAAACTGTGGCCCTAGGGCAATACCCGTAAAAATTGATGTAGAATGATGAATTAATCTAAAAAAAATTTGACACACTCTGATGCACAGTAGGAAAGGGATGGGATATCGTTGTATTGTTTTACAATGTTCTTTTGAGATTTATGTTATATTGTTACTTGTTAATATGTTGTATGTTAGTCTTGTTAAGATTATGGTATTATTTATGGCTATGTATATGAAGTGGTAGATTGATTAGTGGAGTCCGGTGGGACTCTTTGTGCCGAAGGGTGCGGCCTTGTCGTGCCTTGTCGTGTGGCTGTGGTTGATGGTGCGGCAGTTTAGAGCCAGCACCGAAGGAGAGTTCTTGTGTTTCTGTCATAAATTGGAGAGTTGTTGGAGTGCGTATTTGAATTTTGTTTTCCTTGATCTTCTTGGATTTAAGGCAAAGAAGAGAGTTTTGTGTTGCCCCTTTTTGGTTGCTTTGCGGAGAAAGACATGGATTTCATCGTGTTGTCGTTCTCCAAGTTGAAGTTCTAGATTTGGGGCTTTAAAGGGAAAAGTGTTATTCGATCGATTCGCTTTTCCTTTCCGTGAATTGATTTATGTAACTCCTTTCCTTAGTGGAATTTTGGAGTTTGATAATTGGTTTGGAGTTTTGTTGGATGACATGGCTTGAGCCTGTCATTTTCTAAATCTTTGAGAGTTGAGCTTCTTTGGAAGTTTTGTTGGCTTTTTGGAAAGGAAAAACCAGATAGTTAGAGTAAGTTGTGGGTGATTGAAGATCTTCCCGTAGAGGATTAGTATATGTTTGTGTTGTTGGGATTAAGGTAATCGACCCTAATTGGATAGATGGCAAGAAGTAGTTTGTGGGTCATGATGATCCATGGATATAAGTGGAGATCTGGAAATGATGTTTGCGTACGGTTATAAATGATTGTGTCAAAGGAGAAATAACAAGTTTGGTTGAGGAACTCGTTAATTAAGTGATGTCGGCTAGTGAAGTGGTCTCTGTTGGGAATGAGTTTCCCCTCTTTTGTTTAAGAGATTGCGTGTTGATTGTGGGTTCAGATGTCGGGTTTAAGAATCGATTTCCTCTTCCCAAGTGTTGATTTTGGTGTTATCTGTGATTTTGCTGGATAATGACATGTTAAGTTGTTTTTGGTTATTGAGAGCTTCTGTCAAAGGGTTGCGTGGAGTCTCTTTTATTTTGAGTACTCCCCGATGTAAATTTGATCGCATTGATTTGAAAATGATAAAATTGGTTCTCGAGATGTTCGAGATTTGAATTTGCCTTTGCGATTTGGCTTAGGAGAGAAATAAGCGATCATGGGTTTTGTTAAACCTTCTCCAAGGTAATGTGTGTGGTTTATTGGTTTAAAGAGAATTGTATCTCTTACGCATTCTAGTGGAGTTAAAGATTATATTTGTTAGTGGTATCGTGTTGAGTATAGTAAGTTTATACTCTTAGGTTCGATTATGTGAGTGAAAGATTGTGAGGGCGAAACCCTCATAAGAAAAGAACTAAGTGTAGTTGGTGTTGATTTGCGATCCTAGCATGAGCTAAGCGTTGATCTCAAGTAGTTAAAGGTGGATTATGATGGAGCCTTGTGATGTCGATTCAAATTCTTTTGGGTTGAGTCACTCGCTAAATGTTTTATTTTCGTAAGTTGTCGGGACCCTCGGTTTATGGGTTAGACTCAATGTGGGTCAGTCGGAAATGGATGGTTCGGTTACAAACCTTTTCGTTGAGTGATTGTCTCGTTGTGTGAGACAAGTTTGAAAGAAGGTCAAGTTCGAATTTGTGTTGTGAGGGAAATTGATGGTTGCCATGTGGGGCTAATCAATTCAATAGTAAAAATGATTTTTGATCTGTTGAAAAGATAAAAGTCGTGTTTTAATTCCTAGAGGATCGGCGTTAATTGGTTAGAAATAGTGGTATATTCGGATTCGGTTAAAGTTGTTAATGGTTATGTGGCTATAAAGATTTAACCATTGAGGAGAAGTGTGAATCAGGGTTTCCTTTGTTCTTTTTGGATGTTTTCGCTTTATCAGTCGGTTCCCGTTGCTCTTGTTGGAGTTCTTGTGGTGGTCAGAATTCGAGGTTGAATTATGTTAAAGGGGGGGAGAGTGTAATACTGTAAATCTCTGTTGCTAGGGTTTTTGGCCGGTAATTATTCCACCTTCGTGATTCAGGGATTTGTATTTGGGAGAAAATATTGATTGCCGCGTTTTCGAAGCTTTTAGAAAAAGTTTTTGGTTGTTGCGCTAGTGTTTGATTGAAGTATCTTTTGAGCCGTTTTGTTTGGCGGTATTTTCTGTCAATCATTATTTGGCCAAGAATTTAATAGTTTGGTTCGCGCAAATAATTAAAAGTTGGTTTTTGTTTGTAAGAGAGGGGGGGTGTTTTGGGGATTTCACCTCCCTCACTTGATTTCTCTTTCCTTCCTTATTGTGTGGTTGACATTGCTTGGGCCCAGCATGTGCCGACTCCTCCTTTTCCTTCTTTCCCCTTTCATTTTCCTGGCTGTCTCCTGGCCGAACCAAACTCCTGGCATTTGCTCATGCTTTGCACTTGCCCATCAGACTCGGCCTGCTGGCCTTCCTCCTGCCGCCCCTCTCCTGGCGCCTTCTCCCCTGCGCCTCTTCTCCATCAAGCGACAAGCGGCCGCCAGCGGCTGACAGCGTGGCCGCCGGCTGACGACAAGCAGCAGCCTTGGATCGGTGATGTCTCCCTCTCCCTGGCCGTAGCCCTCCGGTCGCCCAGCTCCGGCCAGCGCCGCCCAACTCCGGCAGGACTCCGGCGAGCCCCTCTTCCCCCCGGGCCGATGCAGCTCTCCCCCACCTCCCTTCCCTCCATGAGCAAGAGATTTGAGGTAAAAACCCTAGGTGGTGTTCAATATGCTGACACCCCTTTCTTTGCCGATCAATTGCAGGAAAACATTTTGTTCAACCCAAAACCAATGGCATCCCTACCATGGTACAACAAGTTTTACAAGTGGTCCACCACAATTCAATATCTCATTAAGTCAAGATTAACATTAGCTCACGGTGATATGAATCCCATCGGACAACTAAGCATGGCTAAGCATCTACGATAACCCAATCTTTGGTACTATAATTATGTCCAACTAATAATGTCGACCTATGGTTAACAATGGATACATGGCGTTCCAATAATCAAGGCATACTCAAGCTAAATAGTTACTCCCATAAACTAGTATTGTTACACAAATAGCATGCAATTGTATAAAACAAAGTACTTTTTGCAAACATGGGTTCAATATGATCAAAGGTCTCGACTTGCCTTGCTGTTCAAATCTGAGTCTTGGTCTTGAAATCTCAGTTCGCTCGCCGGGATTCGCGTCTCGGAAAATAAAACAAGAAACCAAATAAATACAAAACAGAGAAAAAACAAGCTCAAACTTGAAAATAAATGGCTCTGGAATGTAGAGCTCGATTTTACAAAAATTTAGAAATTTGAATCACTCCAATCGGAGTTGGATGAAGGAACGGGCTCTGGAAGATTTAATTCAGAAAAATCAAAGAAATTCATCGAAGGGGACACGTGGCAACATGCTATGGGCTGGGATTTTCGGATTTTCAGAAAATCAGAAAAAAAAATAAATTTCGTGACATGTGGGACCCACATGTCAGCGGGTTCCAGTGGCCAAACAAGCGACATTGGCGTCACAAGCGATGGCGTGGCATACCGCGTGGCGGCTAGGTGACATGGCGATAGCGGCGGTCGCGGGCGTTAACGGCATGGGCGAATTGACCCGCTGGCGAAATCGGGCGTTAGCTCGAATCGGACGGCTGCGGGATGCGGTCGGGGATGGCAGCGATCCAGGCGTCGGAGAGCGTCAGACGGCGGAAGTTCGTGAAGAACTTCGGCGAAGCCCTTGCACCGGAGAAGATGACCTGGCCTGGCAATGGGTGGTGATCGGCGGAAGAAGTGCGGATCTGCAGGAGATTCGGCGGCGGACTGCGGTCCGTCCGGCGGAGACCACCGGAGGGAAGCGTGGCGGAAGGTCTCAGGGGCGATACTTGGAACTCGTTCCCGTGATAAGGCGTCTCGGGTGGCGAGCAGGCAGTGCGGGAGGAATGGCGAACCTCGGGCAAGGTGGCTTTTAAGTCTTAGGCGTGAAAAACATGGAAGGGGGCGTCTTGGAGAATCGGAGGATTAGGGTTTAATTGGCGGTGTAGCTCTGGGATAATCAAGACCCTGGCGTCGTGATCGGGGTGGGCCTTGGTGGGCTGGTAGGCGGTGGTGAGCATGATGGGCAGGGAGATTGGCTAGGGAGGAAGAAGAATTTAAAACCTTTTCGAATTTAGAAAAATCCAAAAATTCAAATAAAGGCAAATAAATTCAAATAAATAGCAAATAAATTCAGAAAAATCTCCAAAAATCGAGAAAAAAATTCCTTTAATTTGATACTTAGATTAATCTAATTAAATCTTTTAATTATTAGAAAATTCAAATTAAGCTTAGGTTAATTAGAAAAATCTGAATGGTTCATTTTTAATTTAAAACATACCAAAACTCAAATTTTGGGATGTTACAAACCTCCCTTAAATGGAATCTCGACCGAGATTGATTAACTAGAGAATAGGTGGAAACTCGGACTTGAGATCCTCTTCTCGCTCCCAAGTGGCTTCCTCTTGAATGATTACTCCTTTGGACTTTGCAAAACGGATGATCTTGCTTCTGTGATCGCTCGCAACATCTAAAATCCTCAGGTTGCTCCTTGTAGGTGAGATCCTCTTACCGTCGATGGCTCACAGCGTCTGTTAAATGGCACTGTAGCCTTCTTCAACTGAGACACATGGAACACATCATGGATTCAGGAAGGTGAGCAACTCAAGCTTGTAGCCACTTCTCCTCTTCTTTCCAAGACTTTGAGCGGTCCAACATATCTAGGGGCAAGCTTCCTTTTTGAAATCTCTTAACTCCTTTGAGAGGGTGACTCTAAGATACACATAATCATTGGGCTCGAAACTCAAATCTGGCGGATTATCGCATAACCTACATCTACTTTGAGCTATCTTCAACTTGTCTCGGATTGCTGAACTTGCTCTTGCTTCTTCGAGGGGGACCAAATATTTCTTTCCCATCTCCTTCCGGTTGAGAGGGGTTCTGCACTTCTAATATAAGGCTTCAAAGGAGACATTTGGAGGCTAGTCGATAACTATTATTGTGAAAACTACTGCATAGGGCAAACACTTGTCCCATTTTGCACCATAGGTCAAACAGCTCTCAACATGTCCTCAAGAATCGATTCACGCTCGGTTTGTCCATCGATCACGAGGGTGATAAGCGATTAAATCTGAGATGAGTTCCCATAGCTTCATGCAAACTTTGCCAGAGTAAATTGAGTTCCTCTCGGAACAATCTTCTTAGGCACTCCATGAAGGTGACAATCCGGACATATATAGTTACGCTAATTTATCTCGGTGTAGGTAGTCTTGGTGGGATGAAGTGAGCTATCTTAGTCAATCGATCCCTATTACCCAGATCGAATCATAGCCTTCTTGGGTTTTAGGAAGTCCGGTAATGAAATCCATACCAATTTCTTCCCACTTCCACTCTGGAATCTTCAATGGCTGAAGCAATCCTGCTGGTCTCTGATGCTCAGCTTTTACCTTCTGAGGGACATCACAAAGGGCAACATACTCTGCAATTTCACGCTTCATGCTAGGCCACCAATACCTTTCCTTAAGATCTTGATACATCTTGGTACTTCCTGGGTGAATTGAGTACAATGTCTCATGCGCTTCTTTGAGTAACAACTCCTTGAGCTCTTTCTGATCAGGTACATAGATACGATTCTCAGACCAAATGGTACCCTTTTCATCTTGATGAAACACAGGGCTTTTCCTTTCTTCATATTACTCTTGATCTCTTTGATATGCATCATCGACTTGGCTTCCGAATCTGATCTTCCAATGTTGGCGCACTTCACGTAGCTAGTAACCTTCTTGAACCACTTCTAGACTAAGCTTCTAAAATTCTTCATAAGTGGTGACTTTCTTTAATCATCATGGCATTCTGGTAACTCTTTCTACTTAAAGCATCGACTCGACATTAGCTTTGCACGGATGATAATGAATACCAATGTCATAGTCCTAATCAACTCTAACCATCTTCTTTGCCTCATGTTGAGATCGGCAGGTAAAAATATACTTGGCTCTTGTGATCCGTGTAAACCTCTAGCGATTACCAATGAGATAATGGCCAAATCTTCAAAGCATGCACTCGACCAATTCCAAATCATGGGTTGGATAGTTAACTTCATGTGGCCTTAATTTGCTGAAGCATATACAACCTTCTTATCTTGCATTAGCACCTGGCAAAGTCCTGACGGGATGCATCACAGAATAACTCAAAATCTTTCCTAATATCGGCAAAATAAATCTTGGGGCGGTTGTCAAACACTTCTTTAGCTCTGAAAACTTGCTCACACTCGATGTCCAAGCAAATTTCTTCTCCTTTTTCAAAAAGTTGGGTGGCGGTCTAGCTTTTCGGAAAAACCTTCTATGAAACGGCGATAATATCGCCATTCCAAGAAACTTCTTTGGGTTCCGTCTTGGTGACTCCCAATTGAGCATCTCTCACTTTACGGGGTCACTGGCGACACCTTACTTTGATATAACGTGACCTAGGAAAGCAACTTCTTTCATCGAACTCACATTCTTGAACTTAGCATAGAGTTGATGTTCTCTTAGCTTTGTCAATACTTTCATAAAGTGATCCTCATGTTACGCCTCACTCTTGGAATAGACCAAAATGTCATCGATAAAGACAACGACAAACATGTCTAAATATTCCATGAATACTTTATTCATCGAGGTCATGAAATAAGCGGGCATTGGTCAAACCAAAAGACATCACGATTACTCATCTTTGTCCATATCGAGTCACAAAATTTGTTTTGGTATATCCCTCTCTGGATCTTCAAGCGATGGTAACGACCTTAGGTCAATTTTGAGAACACTCCTGCTCTTTGAAGTGGTCAAACAAATCATCAATCCTTGGCGAGGTACTTATTCTTAATGGTGACCTCATTTGAAACACGATAATCTAACACATCCTCGAGTTCCATCCTTCTTTTCCACTAAAGAAGGGGCTCCCATGGCAAAGAACTTGGTCTAACAAAACCGATCTTGCAACTCTTTGATCTTTCTTTACTTGACTAACTCATTAGCGGGCATCTATCCGGTCTCTTGGAAATGGGTGGCGTTCGGGAACTAAGCTCAATCAAGAACTCTATATCTCTATCCGGTGGCATTAAGACAACTCATCTGAAACACATCGGGAAAATCTCTAGCAATTGGCACATCTTCTAAACTTATTCCTTTGGCTTTTCTAAACTTTTATTCCTTGAATGATCTCGGCGACTTGAAACTTTAGCTTTGTTCCATCTGGTGGTTAATGTGATCTCTCTATTTCCACAATCTAAAGCTGCTTGGTTCTTGGAGCCAATCCATTCCTAGGATTATATCTAGGGTTTGGTGTCTAGGACAATGAGGTTAGCTAGAATTCTACCCCTCGATTAATATATTAACCCGGGCGGCCTTGGTTGTACTCAAATCCGAACCGGTGATTCCAATAAAAGCGATTTTCAAAGGCCTTGTCTTTAAGTGATGATTTGACAAAATTCCGAGAAACAAGCGAATCGTAGCTCGAGAATCAAATAAAACCATGGCGGAATCTTTGAGTTGACTAGGGCTTACCTAGTATGGCGTCAGGTGCGACTTGTGCATCTTGATGGTGACATGATTCACCGACCTCTTCCAATAGGCGGTGGAGTCTGGTAGCTGATTGGAGGAGGCGTTCCGTCCTGCTCTGGTCGGGGTCTTGGTTGTTGTCGATCCCAAGTTAAGCGAGCAGGCGTCCGGTTTGCTTCCTAGGCGATTATTAGCATAGTGACCACGCTCATTGCAATTGAAGCATGTCCTCCTGCGGTGAGTTCTTGGTCCTCTGGCGGATTCTTGTTGGCGTTGATGTTAGGGTTGCTGAAAATGGCGAGTGCTAGGGCGAGTGTTCGAATCTTGATGGAGGAGTAGTAAACGGCGGTTTGAGCATTGGACTGGCTCTCGGTGATTACGATGAGCTCCATGTTGCATCATCTTCCTCTTGGGATTCTTCCAACTCACGGCAGGACTCCTCAATGAGCATAGCTTTATCCACGGAATCTTTGAAAATCTGAATAGTCGTTGCCAATGACTTGTACCTTTAAACGGTTGAGCCACGCTTGAACCTTTTAGCGAGCATCATCTATGGCTACATCTTACGGGGCATAGCAAGCAAGTGAGTGAACTTATTGAGATATTCACTCCCGACATCCTTCTTGCTTTAGCTCCTGAACTCATTCTTCTTCATCTCTACCTTTCCATCGGGGATATGGGAATGGCGGCAGTGAAAACGCCCAAGTGATGGTTTGAGGGTCATCATGGTGCAATGTAGTTCTCCCACCATTTAGCGGCGGTACCTTCAAGCGATGGCGGCATAAAGAACTTTCTCATGATCCATGCCTTTGAGCTATAGCAAGCTTCTTTTCAATGGGGAATCAATCATCTACATCCAAGGGTTACGAAGAGTAGGAGAAGGTGGCGGACGAGTCCTCATGAATTACTAGCTTGGGTGGATTGGAGGAGTGCGGTGTGGGCTTGATTTTGTTAGTTCAACAAGTTTGCTAGAACAGCTGATCTGATTCTTGATTCATCATATTGTTCATATTTTGCATCATTGTATTCATAAATAGTAATTGCCAAGAAATGTCCCAAGTTTTGATGCATCACTCGAGGCGGTGGCGGGGTGCTTGGGCATTAGCTTGGCATCCTTGGCCGGCTCGGGCAGTGTCAACCATCTGCGATCAGACACAAGGTTTAATAGGTAGAGGGAAAAGCAATAGGAAAGTGGTAAGGTCATCTAAGGGAGAAGGTAGTACCCAAGAACAAAGGTCAACCTAAGACATTGGAAAAAGGCTACAAAATAAAGAACCAAATAAAGCTTTCAACTTAAGTGCAGTTGTAACACCGTCTTTGGAGGCAAGTGTACAACATACGTTACCAAGCAACAAAAATCCTAGTATCTGGACTAGCGTAGCTAAACCAAAAGAAGGCAAGCTCAAACACCATAACACCACAAACCTATCTTATATGGTAGTCTTCTCGGATATACTCTTGACGCTTGATCATCGTCCCCGTGATTTGGTTCCTTCGAGAAAATCCATGGCTTTCAAAAGTTTAATGGGATAAGATCAATTTAAATTTCAAAGCAATGTTTACAAAGAGAGAATGAGAATCCTAAGAATAAGATGAGAAGAGACAAACTATTGAATACCAATTTGTTGGTTTGATTTAGAAAATAAATTTGAAGACCATGCTAACTAAAAGCGACCTCGATCGATATGGCTCGATACCATCTCTCGGGACCGGATATGCAAATCCAAAACCCTCGTGTATACAACACTAGTCGAGGATCACGCTTGTGCACCAGTGGAAACATAGATGACATATCATTCCATACATCGAAATAACTAAAAGAAGCAAATTATTATTGAATAAAAAAGCGACCTTATAGTCAAGGTTCATACACCAATGCCTCTTGGCAAAACAAATAAAGCTGTTGCGGGAAAAAAAAATAACTTGGGCCATTCGACATGCCCGAGGCAATAAATGCGGAAATGCCTTCTAGTCGGCGTAGTCTTCATAGTACTCCTCCTCTTGATACTCATTACCTAGTCCTTCCACCGGAACAAGGGAAAAGCGGTACGGCTCAACAAGTGGAAATGATGCAATATATTCATGCGGCTTGACAAAGGATAATTATATGGTTCATTTGCGAACAAAACGAATTTGAATACACTAAATAGATTGAACGGTTTGAATAAAACAATAATAAATAATCGATAAATCAATGGTAGACAACATGAGCGATGCGAGGCATCACCTACATCACTGAAACAAGTATCAACCACAAATTCAACGGTATAGCTTGAGACAACAAAACAACTGAACTCCTGTTCACATCAACCATTCCACATTTCAAGAAAATACTCTATACCGTGTGAAATCCCGGGCTTGTCCATGACATGGGACCGGCTATTCGAATAGTTTACACCTGCGGAGGTTGTGCGGTTTACCACAAGACATGATCACCCTTAGTCCAAGCGCTAAGAACACACTTCCTTTGGTGTGTCGGGGAGATCACTACAAAGCTTTACAATGCATGTCTAAACCCGATCTTCCTGCCCTCAATTTGCCCTCGGGTCCTCTTGAGCCATTAGTGTACCCTCCGTCTCGGATTCCACCAACAATGGCAATATCAATCCATTGCAAATTAATCAGCTAGGTCGTCCCATCCGGATTGTTGCCCATTTTGGCCAAATTCAATGGCCAACAAATAAGTCCCTAATTGGTCTCGAACAGGCGCCAATTCAATTCTAAGCAGCACCTCCCTTCTGCGATCAATTGAAAAACATTTTGTTCAAACCCAAAACAAAGGCTCCCTGCCATGGTTCAACAATTTTAAACGTTTGGTCATGACCAGATTCAATATCTCCATTAAGTCAAGATTAACATTAGCTCATTGATATAATCCCATCGGACAAAACATAGCTACGATAACCAATCTTGGACTTAATTATGTTCCAATTTAATAATGTCTGAACCTTGGTTACAATGGATACATGCTTAATAATCAAAGCATATCAACAGGTAAATAGCAACTCCATAAACTAGATTGTTCACAAAAGCATCAATTGTAAAAAAAAGTAAATTTTGAAAATGGGTCCAATTGATTCAAGGCCGACTTGCCTTGGCGTTCAAACTTTGACTTGGCAAATCTCCGTTCGCTTTGGATTACGTGTCTCTAGGAAAATAAAGCACGAAACCAAATTAATCCAAAACAGAGAAAACAACTCAAACCGAAATAAAGGCTCGGAAGTAGAGCTCGATTTTAAAATTTAGAAATTGAATCACTCCAATCGGGTTAGGACGGAAGAAGCGGGTCTGGAAGATTTAATTCGGAGGAAATCAAAAATTCATCGGGGGACACGTGGGCAACATGGCTATGGGCTGGGATTTCGGATTTTCAGTCGAAAAAAATAATTTCGGTGAAATGTGGGACCCACATGGGCGGCTTAAATCAGGGGCGAACTGGAGGAAGGCGGCTTGGGTGACAAGATGGGGGTGGCCCTCGTGGCTAACAAGCCACCTAGGGATAGGCCTGGCTTGGCGTGGGGATGGCAGATGGGGGAGTTGGCCCGGGGAAATAGGTTAAACCTTTCGAATTTGGAAAATCGGAATTCAAATAAAGGCAAATAAACTTAAAGCAAATAACGAAAATTCCTAAAAAAATTCCGGCACAAGGAACCCAAAAAACTGAACCTTTAATTTGATCGAACAAAAATCCAAATTGGGAAAATTCTGCCGGAATTGGAAAATCCGAATGGCAAAAACCCAAAACAAATTTTGGGGAAGTTTGGGGGAATCCTTTGGGCGAGTAGGTTTGATGAAATTAGCAGGTTCGTTTGGGAAAGCAGGGGATTGGGAGAAGTGGCGAACCCTCGGGCAAAGCGTTTGGCGGCTTTTAAAAAGGTTTCCTTGGGGTTGGTAACGTTGAGAGCCAAGGAAGGCGGTCGGCAAATTTCGAGGAAATTAGGGTTTTTAGGGCTGGCCGGGGCTTTGTGCGCAATTAAATCGACCAACAGCTTTGTATCGAAAGGGTGGGTTTCCTGGTGGGCGGGGTGACCGATTTGATTTGGGGCCAAGAGATTGGGAGGAGAGAAGAATTTCCTTTTCGTTTAGAAAAATGAGAAATTAATGGGCTAATTCAAATAATGGCAAAAAATTAGATTTCTCCAAAATCCAAAATTCCTTTTGAAAGCCAAGGAACCCAATTTAAAACTGTAAACCTTTAATTTGGGATTTTTGTTAATTTAATTAAATTTTTTTTTTTGTTCTTAAGGTGTTAATTTGAGGGAAATATTGTTTTATTTTTAATTTAAAACATCCAAACTCCAAATTTTTGGATGTTAAAGGAAGTGAGTCCTTTTGGGCTTGGTTGGAATTGGGTTTTGAAAGCCTATAATTTCCTGTTTTTTAATTTTTAGTTTGAGGGCTTGGAGTTAATAGGTGGTTTTGGAGCTGCTTAAACCAAATTGTTCCCGGTTTGGATTGCTTATTTGAAAATCAAGCCGTTTCCTGGGGTTTTTATAAAAGTTGTAGCCCTAATTGAATTACCTTTAATGGGAAATGGAAATTAAATTTCGTTTTAAAAGCCGTTTAAAGGTTTGGCATTTTAGGCTGTATTTGTGCCATTGGGAAAGTTTGGTTTCAATGGTTTAGAAAGGATCTTTGAGGGAATCTTGTTTTTGTTACCTTAAAGAAAAGGGTGAATTTTTGTTGTTTCAGAAGGTGACTGTTTAAATTTGATTTGGATTAATAGGAAAAGTTATTTGCTATTTTGGTTTTATGCTTTGTCAGTGGTTAATTTGCGTTTGCCTGTTAAATTTGTTAAAATGGATTAATGGTGGTTGAGAATGGTTTGAATTTTGAGAAAGGTTTTTTGGATGTTTAAAGTGGTTATTTTTGTAGTTTGGAATTCTGGCAAATGGGCTGTTAGATTGCAAATTTGGTTAGGAATTGTTTGTGTTCAATTGGAGAGGAATTAGTAGATTGTTTCTTTGAAAGCCTTACCTGAGTTATGTTTGAGTGGATAATATGGATTGGGGGAAGGAATGGGGTGGCCCACTGCACCTCCATTCTTAAAAGGGAAAAGCAAGTGTATTGCTTGGTTGTTGGCTTTAAGGTGGCCAATTGGTTTTTGCAAGATTATAATTATCCATGATTTTTTTTTTTATGATTTGATTTTCTTTTGGGTGTATGGAATAGGAATTTTTGGTTATGGTATTTCAACCTTGATTAATGAATGGACCAATGTTTGTTTGTTTGTTATGGTTGATTTCTCTTGTTGTAATATGAATTTTTCTTTTAATATATTTGATGATTTCCTAATAATGAATTAGGTTTAATGGGATAGAAGATATAAGATTTTCTTTTATGTTTGTCAATTGGTGAAATCATGATTATTGCATTGTGGGTTCTGAAATTGGGATTATGGAATGGGAAGAAAGTTGAGGATTGGCTTTTTCATAAATTGTTTTGAAAAGTTTGATTTTTGGAGTTGGTTGTTTGTGGGTTGTTTGTTGGCCTTTTACTTGGCCAAAATGGATATTAAATTCTAATAAATAATGTTTTTATTAAATTGTTACTTACTTTGAGAGGTTAGCGTGAATTTAATAAAGTTGTAGGTTGGATTAATAAAAATTAATTTGTAAATCTTGAAAATTAATTTAATGTCTTTAGTCGGGTGGTTTTATTACCATTTTGGATTTGTTGGAATAAGGATTGAATGTTAAATTGATTTTTAATCTTTGAGTGGATTTTATTTAGAAGTTGATTTTTGTAAATTGGGCTTAATTTCTTAGGCAAAAGGTTTAGGAATTAATTTAGTTGAAATTTTTGGGTTTGTTTAATTTGGATTTTGTGCATTCTGTTGGGAAGGCAAATTTTACGTTTCACTCTCTCCCCATTATATAAAATCCTTCCTCGTAATTCCCATATTTGGTTTTATTACATTTATTAGTTGGCCCCTCCACGGGGTAAGGGGAATGAAGTTAAACACCTTGTCCTAACCATTCAGGTAGTTGCTGGGGTGGCTGGCATATCCACCATTTCCATTTGAAAATTTTTCCAATTTGAAATTCTTGTTTTGATGGACCTGTTTTTGCATTATTTGTGAAGGCCTTTGGTTTTTTTTTTGTGATGTATGGAATATGATTTCCCTTCTTTTTTTTGGTGTTGGTAATTCTTTCCCTTTTGGTAGGAATATTTTCCCCAGCCAGAAGTGGCCTTTTATCCAGATTTTGTTGGATTGAGTTTTCCTTCCTTTTTGTTGGTGTTGGGAGTTCCTTCCCGCAATGGCATATTGGCCATCTGATTTCGGCTGTTTGTCTGGTTTAGGGTTGGAACGGATATGTTCTTCCCTTTTGTATGTTTGTGCACTTGACATGAACATAACGCTTTCCTTGCCTTGGTGGGTTGGCAAATTAATTTGGGATTTGGATTGAGGGTGGGAAAGAAAGGTTTAAATTTGGCCTACTCATTTCGAAAAATTTTATTGAGGTTGGAGATTGAGTTATGGTTTTTGGATTGGTTGTGGTAATTGGATTCTTATTTGGTTTTTTCGTGTTGGTTTTCCTTTAGGTTGGTATAATTAAAATTCTAAGTAAAATAATTGCAAGTTAAATTTTTAACTTTTATTATTGGTTGCACTTTTGAGTTTAACCACTTCTTCTTAAGGTAAATTAAATTTGTCTTCCAAATGGGAAATGGGAGTAATGGTCCCTTGATCATAATCTCATTTTAAATTTTGGTTGTTCTCTGAATTAATAATTGTAATTTATTTAGTTCTTTGTGTGTTTTGGGTGTTTATTATTGGATGTTTGTAATTGTTAAACTAAGGGAATTAGAATATTTCATTTAATCCTTGGGATGTTTAATTGATGGTTTATTCTAGTTCATGGAAATTTTGTAAATTTGACTTGATTTCTTAGGCATTAAAAGGGGTTTAGGGTTTTTAAGTTTAATCTTCGGGGTGGGTTCATTTAGTTTAGTAGGATTTAATCCTTGGCCCGGGTTTTAAAAAGGTTTAATAAAGTTTTCATTATTAACCCCAATTATATTAAATCCTTTATGGTAAATTACTACAATTTTTTTATTAATTCATTTTCAGTTGTTGGTTTATTTGAGGCAATACATATTTGCTTTAATTGTTTAAACACATTTAGTCCGCATTCAAACATGTTAAGATTGCTTGGTTTACTCATAATAGTTTCCAATTTTTAAAATTTTTAAATATATTTAAATTTTTTTTTTAAAGCTTGATTGTTGATATTTGTAACCTCTTGTTGATTTAATTTTTAAAGGGGTAAGTGGGAGGTAAAGGAAATTGGCCTTCTTCTCCTTCTTTTTCTACCCTTTCTTTCCTTTGGCAGGAATTTCCCAAGCCAAGGAGGTGCCCTCCTGAGGTTTCCCTCCGTTGCCCCGACCTTGGTTCTTTCTTTTTGTTGGTGTTTTTCTGTTCAAGCCCTCCTTTAGGGCTTGGAGGTGTCCGGCCCCGGCGGACGTGTTAGCTTGGATTGGGGGTCCCTTGCCCCTTAATCCGGAAGCTTGATTGTTTTTGCGTGTTGGCAGAATGGATGCAGGGAACCGTGGAAACAAGGTGTTTTTTTGCCTTCTGGGGAATTTAGGAAAATTTAAATTTGGGTTTATTTGGTTTATGGTTGCATCCTTGTTTGAAATGCTTCCAAAAAGGAACCTTCATTCAGGGTTTGCCATAACCAAATCTCCTGTAATTAAATTTTATGGGTAATGGACTGTTTGACCTTATTGGGATGGAATATGGAACCTTTGGACTTGCATTGGTCGTATTGGATTCTTGATTTGGTTTTATGGTGTTTGGAAATTTGTCTTTGAGGTTGCGATTAATGGTAAAGATTGGTTTGGTCATATAATGCATAATTGAATGGAATTTGCCTTTTTCTTTGTTAATTAAATGTATGAATAGTGAGTGTTTTGAGTTAATTGCTTGAAAAAAATAAATTTTGGTTTGCCAAAATGGTTGTGGAATTTATTTAGGCCAATATGCCTCTTTGTTGATTGGTTTTATTACAGTTGTGGAATTGATTGGGTTTTTTGGTTATTCCAAGAGTTAATAGTTGTATAAATATATAATATGAGTTCTTTTTGTTTTACTTGCTTTTTTAGGGAAGCTTTGTTTTAAATTCTAAAGGGAATTGTATTTTACATTTGAATCGTTGTTATGTTTTTAGGTTTTTAAGCCATGCATGGAGAGGTGTCAAAATTATTTATCTTCCATATTCAATTATGATACATAGAAAATTTGGGGTTTGGGTTTGTTTTAAATTTATTTAATAATTAGTGGTGGGTTTATTAAATTTCCTTAGGATTTAGGTTTAAGGATTGGTTATCTTCCCCGTTTTAATAAGGGAGTTCTTTCAATTTGAAATTTTTGAATTTCGGTGACTTTGTTTTTAAGCTGTTTTAGAGAGTTTCATGGTTGGTTTCAACCTTTTATTAGAGGAAAAAGGTTTAGTGACTCGTTCGTTGAGTTCTTAGGTCAATTGAATTTCTTGTCGAGTTTTTATTTCTTGGATCTTGTTGGGGTCACTCTGGACAAGAGTGGTTTCGGGGTGTTGTAAGCGTCATTTAGAGTCTTTTGGTAGCATTCGCGGTGCGTTGGGCATCGGGGTGTTACAGTTGCTATCAGAGCGGGCTTTAGGTCCGTGGTATGTGAATTTAGCAATTTTACTCTAGAGTAAATGTAATACCCGAGAAGTATCTTTGAAAAAAAAGGGGATAGTACACTTTAGTGCCAAACTCAATGACTGGAGTACATAATGTCTTTCATGTCTCTATGTTTCGAAAGTATCTCCGAGACCCAGAGCATAAGATCAATCTGGAGCCGATCGTAGTTGAACAAGATTTGACCCAAGTGCCATCCGGTCGTATATTAGACTCTTCGAGCGAGTCATGAGGAGGAGAACAATCAAATTTGTGAAAGTCCTCTGGACTAATCGGTCGAGCGAGGAGGCAACTTGGGAACTTGAGGATCGAGCGAAAGAAGTATCCAGAACTCTTTGAGGATCGTGAGTGCTAGCTATTATTTATCTTTGTGTATCGTCTCTCCACTTTGTTCCTTAGTTAAAAGGAGTAGGTTCGGGACTAATCTTTTTAAGGAGGAGAATGTAATGCCCGCAAGTTAGAAAGTCGTTCTAGGGTTTTGTCGGGTTCGCCGCTTCTTTTGATTGCTTCGGAGAATTGAGAAATGTTGCGATTGAGGTATTGGGAGTATATGCTGTGAAAATTTCATTTATTTTAAATAAAATAGGCTTGGGGCAGCTGGGCCAAGCAAACTTGGGCCTTGGGCCACCGAACCCTCCCACCTCTCCTCCCTTGAGGGGCCACCCCTTTCTCCCTAACCCTAGCCGCCTTCTCCCTTCTCCTGGCCACAGCCCTCTCCCTCTTCCCCTTGGTGATGGCTCAAGATCTATAGCAAGAACACAAGAGAAACCGAGAGAAATCGAAGGAAGGTGCTGTCGAGCCGGGCGGATCGCGGTTCTCGGCGTTCGTCTTGAGTTCTCGCTGTTTTCCCTAAGAAAAACCTTAGGTAAAATTTTATTCCTCTTCTCCTCTGTTTCTCCTTGGTGTTAGGGATGTTTTAGACCGGTGTAGCATGGGTTTGATGGTGTTTGAAGGAGGAAAGCGAAGTTGTCCACGAAGTGGTGTTTCTGCACGGTAGATTGGGCAGTGCGTCTGTTTTCGTGATTTACATAGACTAGATGATTTTTCATGCAAACACGTATCACTAGAAAGTTGTAGATAACGTCGAGATCTATTTTTTATATTTTTTTCAGAATTTTTAGATCGTCGATATGTGAGTAATCGCCGTTAGAAGTCTGCTGCCAGATTAGGCTACAGATTTCGTAGCTTGATTTTGGGCTGCTGATTAGGCATGGATAACAGTAGAATTTAATTTTCTTGTCTTCATGAAAGTTGTAGCTCATGTCAAAACCTAGCTACTATAAATTTTTCAGATTTTTAGGTGCAATATAAAAATAGTTTTAAAATTGTGAAGCAGGCATTCTGTAGCATGTTCCAGTTGGATTGTGAGTTCGTTGTTTGTGCAAGGGTTTCGAGTCGTAGGAAGTGAGTAAAAATGTTGTGTTTTCAATGGTATTATCATGTCATAATATGAGTATTGTGGTACAGGCGGTGTCGCTCCCGGACGCGTTTAGCCCTTTTTCATCTCCGAGGATTAAGACAAGTGCATCACCGTTGTTTGCTAATTTGATGAATCTTGTGCTTGTTTGTGAAACTTGTTGATACAACTTGTGTGCCATGATGATGATGCTCACTAGTAGGATTAGGCTAATATGGATATCAAAGACAAGGTATATGCATTGAGAATATTGGTTCGAATCGAATTCATGATGAGTGCTTATGGCTTTTAAATAAAGTGTTGATGATAAGTAAAAAATGATGATGAAGTATGGAAATTTGAATACTAGTCATGACATTGGCATTATGCATTCATGAAAGTTGCATTGAGCTGGGTCGTGAGAAAGTCATGTGAGAATATATGACTAATCCGAGTGCTCGAGAGATCCTACCCGTAGTCCCATCCACCGGCGTGGATGGGAGCGTGTAAGAGTAGGACTCGCCACGGGATGGCGAGCAAGACCTACTTTGGTAGGCCCTTCCACGGGATGGTTGGGAAGAGGGTGCACGCGCGAGTGTGCACTCGGCAATACCAGTATATGCGAAGAAAAGAGAAGAGTCATTCATGAGCATGATGCATCTCGTGGTTGATAAAGTGTGAATGAGATGAAGCATTCTGAGCTTGTATATTGAATCATGTGGATGAATTATGTGAAGATGAGATGTGATATGCTAGTGTGTATAAGCTGATGAGATTGGTGCATTACATGTTATGAGCTGAGAAATGTGAAGATGAGTTGTGATATGATAAGCGTGTATAAGTGATGGGATGAGTTTCAACATGACAGGTTTGTTTTGTTGGTTTTGATGCACTTGCTAAGTCTTGTGACTCACCCCTGTTGTTTTATGTTTTTGTAGGTACCACGAAAGCGGCATGTGGGAAAGGGGTTTAGCGACACATCTGCATCACTAGTTACTCCACTACACTAGAATTGACTAATCTTACTTGTGATAAGTTAATCTGAGTGCCACGTTAAGCTATGTTAATGTTCTCGACGTTGATCGTCCTAGTTAATGTGTATAATCTGAATACGGAACGTAGTGACTTATTGTTCGTCTTTTATATCACTGTTATATCATGTTGGATATATATATTTTGACGAAATGTTCTTTGTCTGCTGAGTGGATGTCCGCTGTTATAGAGGAGGTTCTGTTGAAATTTTTAGTGAATTTAGGAGTTAGTACCATTCTGGGCTCAGTTTGGAGCCCGGGGTGTTACAGTTGGTATCAGAGCGGGCTTCAGGTCCGTGGTGTTTGGAATTAGCAAATTACTCTAGGGTAAACTAAAATTTTGCTTTGTGAAAGTCGGAACATGGCTTAGGATCAACCTCTAAAATTTGGTTTTAGGCAATAACTTTAAAAATTTAATATAAATTGGTTAATTACTTTAAAACTTGACACACTTTGATGCACAGTAGGAAGGGTATGGGGAATCATTGCATTATGCTTTATTGTTTTATTGAGCTTTGATGAAGGATGTTATGTTTTGATGATTAATGAAGTTATGATGATGCGTATTGCTACGCTTATGAAAGAGCTGATTGAATAATTTTGTTGATGTGAAATATTGTTTTGAAAGGTTTGGTCATGTTCTTTTGGCCAAATAACCTCTCGTAGTGGAGAATTGTTGTTTAGTATGCCTTATATCAGAGACATATTTGAGAAGGTGGCTTGATGGAATGTCTTTGAGGGTCGGGGACAAAGAAAAGAGATTAGTTGTTAGTCATTGTTGATTGCTAATATTACAATTCGGATATGGGTTTTGTTGGTTAACATTAGTTGCTCTGAAAGAAAAAATAAATTAAATTAAATTGTTTTCTTTTGGTGGTTGTCATTCTTCGCATTTAAAGGAAGCTACTAGATGGTTGAGCAAACCTTAAATGGTATGGACTAAGTTTTATAACTTTACCAGTAAAAGATTACTTGATCGCTTGGTTCTTTCTTTGTGAAAAATTATCCTGGCAACCATCTTCCTCTGTGGAAGTCTTTAAGCTTGAGTTTTGATTGGGAGAGCTTTTGCATGTCAGAATTTGAGTCTTGTCTTATTGCAAATTAGAGAGTCCAGTTCCTTTGTTAAATTTGGTGGGGGGTCACACATGTATTTAAGGATGGGTGACCCACGAGAAAGTTTAAAATCTTAAAGTTTGATGCATATTTGGAACAGTGAGATGATGTAAACTACTGTTATTTACAAAGCATGTTTGCTAATTGTCTAAATACAACTTAATATAGTGTGGGTAGAGAAAATTAATCATAATGGTAGGTGATCCAAAAGTGAAAGTGGATTAGAGTTATTATGTGTGATGTTGTGAACTATTGAAAAAAAAATTGGACGTAAGAAATCAGCTCTTTTAATACTAGTATAGATCCCAATTGAGAAGATATAGATTTTGTGGTTGGATGAAATTTTAAGAACAAAGTATGAAGAGTTATTGGATTGGTCATCTTTGGTGCAAAATCTTATCTTAGCAAATGATTCTTAGGGCCATATGGATTAAATATGTCACATGAAGATGATAATTAATTGCGGAGTTAGTTATTTGTTGAATGAGTTTTGGATGCTGAAATATTGACTTATGGGTTGTATGAAAATTTTATAATGATCATACTACATGTATCTTTGAAAGGAGATGTCTTAAAATTTAGAGTATGCAGTGTACATTTGAAAGCTTGTCATGGATTATAGACTTCGAATAAAGTTGATGTTCTATTATAAGTATCGTAAACTTTCATCACAATTGTGGGAGAAGGCAATTAAAGTAAGAATTGGTTTTGTAAATTATGTTAAATCCTAATGGGGTTCCTTAAGGTGCAACTTGTGATTTTTGAAACCTTTAATGGTTAGCGCATTGGGTTACTAGAGATGGAGGGATTTAAAGTGATTTATGTTTAATGGTATATGGATTGTTGTGTTTGTATGATCTCTTGGATGAATGTCTTTTGGCTAAGGCATTCAAATCCTAATATATGTATTAGAGTTTCCTTATATTACTGTGAACGTAGCCAAATTTGGGTTCAACTCTGAGGCTTGAAGATAAGAAGGATTAACCATGAAGTATATGTTGATGGATTTTGAAGGTGTTACTTTGTAGAATAATGCAACTCAATTGTCTGTTAAGGTATTGGATTTAAGTCATGGTTATGGAGTCTAATCTCGAAGGGTGTATGTTTGGATTGCACTCATTAATATACAAAATGAGTTATTGGTTACATTATTGGTTAAGTGTAATAACCTGAATCTAATGTAATGTTTTAGAAGTGTTTGATTTGGAGATATGTGTATCTCTAGTTTGACTAGAGTAAAATTATTAAAATGTGTGAGGTTTTTGAATATTTCTTAAAGATGATTCTTATGATTGTTTTGTAAGCGCCTTTTGTTGGTAAAGCAAGTTTTCTTTGGGAAGTGAGTTTTCCCATTCTCTTAAAATTATGTGGGGTTGTTTTTGGAGATAACGATTCTGGATTGGATTCGTTTTTTCAAGTTGTTTGGTTTTGGAAAAAGTAAGATGGTCTGTTTTAGTAAAGGTGAAATGCATTTATTAGAGGTTATGCGGTGTTTTCTTTTAATTGGGGTTTCTTCCGTAGTCCATCTTGGTGCCTTGGTTTTAAAATGATAAAAGTTGTTTATATTGTTAAAGAGAATCGAATGTCCCTTGCATCCTATTTTGAAAAAAAAGAATGAATGAATATTGGTTTTTATTGTTGAGTACATTTAAGGATTGTACTCTTTGACCTTGTTCCTTGAGTAAAAGATAGTGGAACGAGACCTTCTTAGAAAGAGAAACCGATTGTGGGTTGGTAACAACTTAAGGCCCTAGCCCTTGCTAGGTGTTAATCGTAAATCGGCTAAATAGTGAGGAATAATGGAGGTTCTTGCTTGTCACGGTCCAAATCTTCTTAGGAGGGTAGTTTTAGAGGTTATGTTCCTTGGAGGAGTCATTCTAAATTGGTATTAGTGGACCACTTGGGAGTGTCTCGAGTATTTGCTTTGGGGCCTTGTTTGTACCGGCCTTAGCGAATCATGCAAATTGGTGGTCGAGGCGTTGGGTGGAGTCCTACTCGGGTTTGTTTTGTTAAACTTGTAGTGCTTTTGAGCGTTCTCTTCTTGGCATTTAGTGCTTTTGTTGGTGTTGCAACGCCTTTTTAGCAGATGTATTTCTTTGGAACATTCCTGTTTTCCTTGAAGGAGAGGTAGAAATTTGTTTTTCTGTGGTAGCGTGGATTTGCTTTGTGTTTTATTTTGTGATATTTTAAGACTCCTTTCTTTGGATTCTCGTGCTATGAAACACTTGAGATAAGTGTTGTCTTGGGTGTGTTACAGATTGGCGACAAGGGGTCGACCTCAAACTTTTGTTTGTGCCCATGTATCCTCTTCATGTTATTGATTTGGGTATGATCATATCTCCGTATTAGGTGTGTAGTCAGAGGTACTTATGGCACGATTAATCATGACAATTACTTGTACTATTCACTCTAACTACGATGGAGTTATGGAAAGTGATATTCTCTTTTAGAGTTTCTTGATTGGTTGTTCACTAGGTGGGAAATAGGTGGTATTCACGCCAAAGACCGTGTCTAACATTTTCTTTCGTGTTGCATTTTTGTGGGAATGTGTTGTAGCTCCTTATGTTTGGTTCTTGAAAAGTTGAATCGAGCGTTCGACTATGATAATTGATGGGAGTGAATTGCCATGAGTGCCATGGTATGGCTAGACAGAACTTTTATGGTGATGATGGTAACTTTATAACTATTACCTTGGTCTTGTGATATATTTGTTTAGGGAGTGCGTTTCACTTTAGATTTGTGCTATCCTGTGCCATAAGGAGCGAAGCAAGTGTATCATTCGTGTTGATGGATAATTGGGTTGCCTAAGGGAATGGTGATGGATATGTGGATGGGTATGAGGATGCGATTAGGATCGACTTATAGATTCTTTTGAGTCTCGGCGGTGAGGATTCGAAGAATCCGATCAGTCTTGAGACCAGGACCTTGAAGTTTGTCAAGGGCTTGTGGTCGCACTAATCGGAGCGGAAGCGACGTGGGAGTTGGAGTCTCGCATGCGCGAGAAGTATCCAAAGTAGTTTTCTCCGGGTACGTATGAGTTGTTATTTTGTTGTCTTGGTTTGTGTTGCCATCTATTAGCATGGCTAGAATTCGGGGTCGAATTCTTTGTAGGGGGGAAGAGTGTAATACCCGAGAAGTATCTTTGAAAAAAAGGGGATAGTACACTTTAGTGCCAAACTCAATGACTGGAGTACATAATGTCTTTCATGTCTCTATGCTTCGAAAGTATCTCCGAGACCCAGAGCATAAGATCGATCTGGAGCCGATCGTAGTTGAACAAGATTTGACCCTAAAGTGCCATCCAGTGCGTATATTAGACTCTTCAGAGTGAGTCATGAGGAGGAGAACAATCAAATTTGTGAAAGTCCTCTGGACTAATCAGACTGAGCAGGAGGCAACTTGGGAACTTGAGGATCAGACGCGAAAGAAGTATCCAGAACTCTTTGAGGATGGTGAGTGCTAGCTGTTATTTATTTTGGTCTATCGTCTCTCCACTTTGTTCCTTAGTTAAAAGGAGTAGGTTAGGGGACGAATCTTTTTAAGGAGGGGAGAATGTAATGCCCTGCAAGTTAGAAAGTTGTTCTAGGGTTTTGTCGGGTTCGCCGCTTCTTTTGATTGCTTCGAGAGAATTGCGAGAAATGTTGAGATTGAGGTATTGGGAGTATATGCTGTGAAAATTTTATTTATTTTAAATAAAATAGGCTTGGGGCAGCTGGGCCAAGCAAACTTGGGCCTTGGGCCACCGAACCCTCCCACTCTCCTCCTTGAGGGCCAGCACCCCTTTCTCCCCTAACCCTAGCCGCCTTCTCCTCCTCCTGGCGCAGCCCTCTCCCTCTTCCCCTTGGTGATGGCTCAAGATCTATAGCAAGAACACGAGAGAAAACCGAGAGAAATCGAAGGAAGGTCTGTCGAGCCAGGCGGATCGCGGTTCTCGGCGTTCGTCTTGAGTTCCTCGCTGTTTTTCCCAAAGAAAAACCTTAGGTAAAATTTTATTCCTCTTCTCCTCTGTTTCCCCTTGGTGTTAGGGATGTTTTAGACCCGGTGTAGCATGGGTTTGATGGGGTTTGAAGGAGGAAAGCGAAGTTGTCCACGAAGTGGTGTTTCTGCACGGTAGATTGGGCAGTCGTCTGTTTCGTGATTTACGTAGACTAGACGATTTTTCCTGCAAAAACGTATAACTATAAAGTTGTAGATAACGTCGAGATATATTTTGTATATTTGTTTAAGAATGTTTGGAGCATCGGTCTGCGAGTAATCGCCGTTAGAAGTCTGCTGCCAGATTAGGCTGCAGATTTCGCAGCTTGATTTTGGGCTGCTGATTAGGCATGGATAACAGCAGAATTTAATTTTCTTGTCTTCATGAAAGTTCTAGCTCATGTCAAAACCTAGCTACTATAAATTTTTCAGATTTTTAGGTGCAATATAAAAATAGTTTTAAAATTGTGAAGCAGGCATTCTGCAGCATGTTCCCGTTGGATTGTGAGTTCGTTGTTTGTGCAAGGGTATCGGTCGTAGAAGCGAGTAAAAATGTTGTGTTTTCAATGGTATTATCATGTCATAATATGAGTATTGTGGTACAGGCGTGTCGCTCCCGGACGCGTTTAGCCCTTTTTCATCTCCGAAGATGAAGGCAAGTGCATCACCGTTGTTTGCTAATTTGATGAATCTTGAGCTTGTTTGTGAAACTTGTTGATACAACTTGTGTGCCATGATGATGATGCTCACTAGTAGGATTAGGCTAATATGGATATCAAAGACAAGGTATATTCATTGAGAATATTGGCTCGAATCGAATTCATGATGAGTGCTTATGACTTTTAAATAAAGTGTTGATGATAAGTAAAAAAATGATGATGAAGTATGGAAATTTGAATACTAGTCATGACATTGGCATTATGCATTCATGAAAGTTGCATTGAGCCGGGTCGGTGAGAAAGTGATATGAGAATATATAACTAATCCGGAGTGCTCTGAGAGATCCTACACCGTAGTCCCATCCACCGGCGTGGATGGGAGCGGTGTTAAGAGTAGGACTCCGCCACGGGATGGCGGAGCAAGACCTACTTCGGAAGGCCCCTTCCACGGGATGGTTGGGAAGAGGGTGCACGCCGACGGGTGTGCACTCGGCAATACCGGTATGTGCGAAGAAAAGAGAAGAGTCATTCATGAGCATGATGCATCTCGTGGTTGATAAAGTGTGAATGAGATGAAGCATTCCTGAGCTTGTATATTGAATCATGTGGATGAATTATGTGAAGATGAGATGTGATATGCTAGTGTGTATAACTGATGAGATTGGTGCATTACATGTTATGAGCTAAGAAATGTGAAGATGAGTTGTGATATGATAACTGTGTATAAGTGATGGGATGAGTTTCAACATGACAGGTTTGTTTTGTTGGTTTTGATGCACTTGCTGAGTCTTGTGACTCACCCCTATTGTTTTATGTTTTTGTAGGTACCATGAAAGCGGCATGTGGGAAAGGGGTTTAGCGACACATCTGCATCACTAGTTACTCCACTACACTAGAATTGACTAATCTTACTTGTGATAAGTTAATACGAAGTGCCACGTTAAGCTATGTTAATGTTCTCGTACGTTGATCGTTCCTAGTTAATGTGTATAATCTGAATACGGAACGTAGTGACTTATTGTTCGTCTTTTATATCAGTGTTATATCATGTTGGATATATATATTTTGACGAAATGTTCTTTGTCTGCGAGTGGATGTTCATTGTTATAGGGAGGTTCTTTGAAATTTTTAGTGAATTTAGGAGCTAGTACCATTACGGGCTCGGTTTGGAGCCGGGTGTTACTGATAAACTAAAAGTTGTTGTGTGGAATTAGAAATATGGCATAGGTATCTACTTATAAAATTGGGCCTCGGGCAATAACCTTAAAATCTGGAATAGCGTGGTTCATTAATTAAAACTTGACACACTCGGTGCATGAGGAAGGATGGGTTTAAATGTTGCATTTAAGCTTTGATGATTGAATGTTAAATTATTGTGCATATTGCTTTGATTATGAAAAGGGTTGTTTGAATCATTATGCTTTCGCCTTGTGCTTTTGACTATGTTAAGGGTCTTGGATGTTGATGTGGCCGGTTAAAGCCCCTTTGAAGTATGAGAACCTCTCGAGGTGAGGGTCGTCGTTTGTGTAGCGTAAATTAGAGAGTGAGTGGAGGTCGGTTTCTTTTGGCTTCATTCCTTTGGAGGCAAAGAGGAAGGTTTGACGATGAATTCTTTCGGATTGCTTTTATCCTTCTGGGGTTCGGTTTCGTTGGTTTCTTTGGTTTTTGTCGGTTATCGTGGGTTGACTTGTAGAGAAAACTATTGTTGTTGTTGTTCTCCATTTAAGAAAGTTATTAAAGTTTATTTGGTGCAAAACTTAAGTCATGTGGATCTTCGGTGTTAAGGTTTTATCGAGAAGGATTTGGTTGATCATTTGGTTTTTCCCATGCATCTCTTTTCCTTCCTAGAAGTTGTAAATCTTGAGATTTGTTTAAGGAATTGTTTCTCATCAGAGTTTGGTAATTCGAGGGTCGAATTCTCTTGAGATTTATGATTGAGTTTTTCTTTTTGGAAGGAATGATGGTTTCTGCTGTCACCCATGCTTAATAATCGTGGTTTTCTTTAAAGGTTGAGTACATGACCCACGGGGGCGTTTAAGACGTTAAGTGTTTGATGAGTTGCTAGAGATTTTAGATAATGTGGGTTACTGATTCTGTTAACGTGAGTGTTGGTTATATAAAGTCAACCCAATTTATTGGGTGGTATAGGATGATTAACTGGAATGGTAGGTGATTCTAAAGTGAAAGGTTGAGTAGAGTCATTACAATGGTTGTGAGTCAGGAAATCGTTTGGAGGTTCAAAATTTGTGTTCCGGTAAGTCTAGTATTGACCAGGATTGAGAGGGTCTAGAATCTTCTGTGGATGAATTTATTATAGCTGGGTGTTGATGTAAAGTACCAAGTATATTGGCGTAAAGGCATGAGAGTTGTTGATTTATGTTGCTTATGAGACAATTAAATGGTGGATCGACAAAATGATTTAATCGAGGTGAAATTAAAGAATGAGTATATGGAAGGGTTGTATGAACGATGGGGTTTTTGGTCTTGGGAAGATGTCTATCTGGGAGTTTATCTATGGAATATGCCTAGTGGTGGGTATATGAATAGGAGAAGGAAGGTAAAGGAAGATTGGGTTTTGTAATTTCCGTTCAAACCTGTGTACTTTTTAGGATTCGGTGAAAATGAAATATTTAATGGCGAGAGCATTGGAGTACTAGAAAGGGTGGGATTTGAGATGAACCTTCCTTTGGCTCTGAGGATTGAAATTGAGGATGTAATAGTCGTCCAGAAGTAATTGGTTGTTGGAATTCAGAATATTTTATTTCATCGAACCACGTTAGTCTTTTGCTTTGGTTAAGAGAGATGGCCTAATTGATTACTATGGGATTTATGCTCGGAAAATGTAAGACCGGATCATGTTTTAGCGTGGGAACTGAGTTATTTTATGAGGGTTTCATAAGTGGTTTTGTTGAGAATAAGTTCCCGTTTTCTTGGGAGAAAAGTTTGGTGATCACGTGCTTGGATGAGTGACCGAATTTTATTTTCTCTTCCACAAAGTTGATTTTGGGT
>JAYEVE010001712.1:0-18872 GCA_036346375.1 Guadua angustifolia
GATTATTGAAATCTGAAAGCTTGAAACTTCAGTGGTCAAGCACTTGATTGAAGGGGTTTCAAAAGGGCTATACATGTTGGACCGTCATGGCGAAGAGCATAATATCGAGGAAGACAAGTAGTGTTAATATCGTCGGCGATGTCAATGATATGTCGGATGATCATATCGATTGTGCTTCGATGAGGACGGGTTACGATGACAATTTGGATCAATGCTTTCGCGATCGAAGAAACCTTGATGGCGAGGAATATGGGCAGTTCGAGGGCTTAATGGAGGACTCGGAGAAACCTTTGTTCGCGGGTGCAAGTTGAAATACACAAGGTTATCATCCGTGCTTCAACTACTCAAATTGAAGGCAAGCAACGGTTGGTCCGACAAAGAGTTTCCAGCTATTCGTCTATTGGCGGACATGCTTCAAAGGAACGAGTTGCCGACAAGCACCTACAAAGCCAGCGGGTTCTTTGTCCCTTGGGAATGGAAGTAGAAAGAATACATGCATGTCCAAAGCAGTTGTATCGCAAAAGGTACACAAACTTGCATATATGTCCGTGTGCGCATCCGGTACAAGCGTAAAGTTATTGGATGATGATGGCGAGGCATTGAGGTGAAAAAAGGTCCTCTGCTAAGGTGGCATGGTATCTCACTGAATTCCCGTTTGAAGGTTTGTTTGCGAACCCAAGGAGGCCAAAAGCTGTTGCGTTGGCACTTTGAGGGCGTAAGAATGATGGAATGCTAAGGCACCTGCTGATTCCATCGGTGGAGAAACATCGGCAGGAGCTTTTAAGAATTCGGTGCGGATCAGAAATATAAGGTTTGGATTAGTCGGATGGAATGAATCCTTTCGGTAACATGAAGCTGGCATAGCACTTGGCGTAAATCCTGTATCTACAACCTTCCTCCTTGGTTGTGTATGAGCGGAAGTACATTATGTTATGCTTGCTTATCCAGGACGAAAACAACCAGAAGCGATATTGATGTGTACCTAGCTCCATTGGTGGAAGATCTAAAAACTTGGGTTGGTTTGCGTATGGGATCGATACAAGCGAGAGAACTTTACTTTGCCCTTGTTGTTCGCACCATAAATGATTACCCCCTTGCTAACACTGTCGGGCGAGTATAAAAGGAACCAAAGCCACTCCTTGCTTAGATGATCTGAGAGTTTATGGTGAATCACTCCCAAAAACCGTGTACATCGTCACCGTAGGTTCCTTGGGAGGAATCACCCATATCGCAAGATGAAGCAACTTTTACGGAAGGAGCGAAAATGGTCTAGCTCCAAAGGCGTTTGGCGGGAAGATGTTCATGACATTGTTAAGGATTTGGATGTTGCGTATGGAAAGGGCGTAAATCAAGTACCGGTGAAAAGAGCATGTGGAAGAAGAGATCAATATTCGGGACCTACCTTCTTGGAGCACCTAGAAGTTAGCCCTTGCATCGATGTCATGCCGTGAGAAGAATTGCGTGATGCGTGATTGGTCTCTTACTCAACATTAAGGGTAAAACAAAGGATGGTATCAACGCGCGGCTTGACTTGGTCGATATGGGCATAAGACGAGTTAGCACGAAAAGCGATAAAGGCCGTGCGTCTTGGAACACCTTGTTATACTCTGTCAAAGGCGAAAAAACTGAAGCTGCCGGTGCTTGCATGGTGTGAAAGTTCGTCGGTTACTCCTCAACATGAAGAGACTTGTTTGTTGGAAGATTTGAAGTGTCGGCATGAAGTCTCATGATTGTCATGTCTTGATACCGAGATGCTCCTATCGCAATTAAAGTATTTTGCGGTCAAGGTCGTGAGACAATCACTAGGTTGTTATTTCTTTAACACAATCCTTCGAAAGGTCATCGATCGAAGGACTAGATGCTCTCGGGAGGTGGTGATGACTCTATGTAATCTTGAGATGTATTTCCCTCCATCATTTTTGATATCATGGTCCATCTCATTGTTCACCTTTTGGAAGATAAAGATATCGGGCGGTGTTCCCGTAGCATGCCCGTTGAGAGGTACATGGGAATTCTCAAGTCTTCGTCGGAATCAATCTCGTCGGGGTAGCATTTCGAAGGTTATCCGAAAAGGTCGAGTTCTCGTCGATTACATGGCGGTCGAACCAATAGGTGTGCCTCGATCTCGCCATGAGGGAGGCTCGGTTCGGGACCATCGGAAGAAAGCAATCACGCTGATTCGGTTGATTATGCTCGAGCCCATTTCACGGTTTTGCAACACATGGTTTAGTGTCGCCTATATCGTCGAGCACAAGCAATGGCTAAGCGAAGAATCGGCCGGCGGGAAGTCTTGGATCACGGGCAACATAACCTTGATTCAACAAATGGTTGAAGGGCGACCTATCCGGGGCTCGTCGGATTTTCTGTGACATGGTTGGCAAAAGGACCAACTTTTGGTTGTCACATGGAAGGATATGACTTAAATGGGTACACATTTTACAAGGATCGGGATATAAGAGACAAACGAGCGATGGTGTCCCATAGATGCATTCAATAATACGGGTTGACGAGGAGCTCCTACTATGGGTTCATAGAGGAGATATGGGACTCGACTAATCTTTCAAGATTCCCCTATTTGGTGCGTTGGGTCCACCTCCGGCCGCGTGAAGGTCGGGGAATGGCATCACTCTGGACCTCGAGCGTGTCGGATCTTGGGGACGGGATTACCAAATCCGAACCCTCCGTGTTTCAACCGCACTAGTCGAGGCGGCTAAGCGCCCTGACATATAGTGATGATAACCGGACATATCATAAAGTTCATAAGTATTAAGCAAAAGTGTAACAACATCATCACATTATTACAAGTATGAAGCCTTCGGGAAGTTAAAAGCGGGAAATTGAACAAAAAAAAAGCAATTTAGCCCCGGGAACCAACAAGTCGCTCCTAGAAAAACAGTCGTCCTCCTCCTCAAAGTCTCGGCACAAATGTCGAGCGGTGGATCACGGGCTCTTTGCTCACCCTTCTCCCATCATCGCTTTATGGAATAAGCGGCCCTTAATAAGCGAGGGTGAGTATCAACATACTCAAGTCTTGAAACATAATGCAATTAACTAAATGCAAGGCTTAAACAAAGGAAGGCATAACATGGCTCATTTGCATAAGCGAAATTTAAAAAATACAAGTAATAATTTCTTAAACATTTCCAAAATGTAAAAAACATAATTAAATAACTTTGAAGTATAACAATTTTCCGGTTCCAACTACGGTTGGCTCTCGCCAAACTACATCAGGAGCTCTAGGCCTTTCATGATTCACAACCAATTTCATTTTAAACCAAATCATCATTTTTTCATTTAAAACCAAAACCGGAAAATCTACAATGTGCGTTCACGCTTGCCCTTATCAAGACGGCTACTCAAGTAGTTTTAAGACTCTGCTACACTTTACCCACCCTGATCAACCTTTTGGCCATGCAATTAACACACTTCCTTTGGTTGCGGCGGGAGATCATGACAAGGCCTTTAATGCATATACCCTGGCTTCACCGCTAAGGTTTGCTCTCAGGCCCCCTTGCCTTGCAAGTGTCATCGACAAACTCGCCAGGCGAAGTCAAAAACGATACATGCAAATTACTTAGCGGTCGTACCCATATAGACATGTGGTTGTCTTGTATAGCATGGCCCATGGTGACCGATCGGTCCTTAATTGACTAGGCGGACAATCACATTCCAAAAATTTTGTGCATCCCCGCCATTCAACCAATTCCACCGGTCTAAATCATTTTTCCTTTTAATTTCAAATTAATACGCAACACCAATTGCCTTACATTTCACAATTCATTTTTTATCAAGAATGAAATCATTTCCATAATGGTAAGGTCCGGCGTGATTAAGCATGGCTAAGCATTTTCTCGTTTCCATAGCAAGATTAATTACCATTAACTACAAATTAGTTTTCCTAGGGTGTCAATGGTTGTCAACATGGATATCAATGTGGTTATAACAATTTGGCATTTATCTAAGCATTTAAAAATGACATTAAAATACAATTCATAATTCAAATAGCATGCAATAATTTAAAACAAAATAGCATTTCATAAATTTGGGTTCAACATGGTCAAGGAGACTTGCCTTCCACCTCTTCACTGCTACCCCTTTGGATGTTCCTCTCGCTCAACCGGGCGTCGTCTACTTTCATAAAACAAAATCGAGGCAACAATAAATAAAACCAGAAATAAACAAAATTCATAAAAATAACACCAACAGATAGATCTTAATTTTGTATGAATTTAGAAATTTGAATCGTTCAAATCGGAGTTGAGCGGAGGAGAACGGACCTTGGTTTTAAATGGAAGAAAAATCGGAAAATGATTAAGGGTGACAAGTGTCGTGCTGCTATTGGTGAGTTCAGAAATTGGGAAAAACTCACGAAAAAATGGGAATAAAATCATCGGTGACATGTGGGGCCGGGTGTGAACGGTCTCGTGAACCGGTTCATGTTTGGTTGACTTGGCGAAGGCTATGTAGTGGTGACATGGCGCGGGCGTGGCGCTATGTGGGGTTGATGTGGCGGTGATTTGGCGGGGTGGCGGTTTTGGTTTTCGACTAACGTGGCGATTACGTGGCATGGCGTGGCATGAGCGTGGCGGACACATATCAAAGTGAATTAGTGCGGCGTGGCGCTCGTGATCTTGGGCCGGCCCGGCGTTAGGGCCTCGTGGGAAATCGGGTGTCTGGCGGCTCCGAGCCAAGCGGCGGCGTGGCGGGCCCGCGTCTCCCGCGGGGTGAAGCGACAACGGGCGACAGGGTGACAAAGCGGCTCGGGACTTCCAACCCGGCGAAATCCCGGTCGTTCGTTGGCGATCGGCGGTCACGGTTGATGGAGAAATCTTGGCGAGTGGCGGCGCAACCCGGGGGGAAAACGATGAAACGGCCGATTGAGCAGCGGGTGAAAAGTTAAGCGCATCCGTGAAGATCGGCAGATGAGTTCAAAATTACGAAGATGGCGGAGACTCACGGAAAGGGAGAATCGGGGAAGAACACGGACAAGGCGGCAACTTTATCAAGTGGCGCCAGCGACTCGGAAGGTGAGGGGGGAAAGTGTGGCGGAGAACGGGAGGGGGGAGGGCAAATACCTAGGGTTGCGTGTAAAGGCGGAAAACAAGGTTGATCGTCTTGGCGGGGGGGATTTCGGCGTGGCGACGCCGATGGATCGAATCGGGCGAGGAAAACAAAATAGGGTTAGGGTTTTTGTTGTGGGCCGATTCGGAAGATTAGATCGATGATCAGCGGTGGATCTGGGGCGGTTTAGGGTTTGTTGAGTCGGTGAGTAAGGTTGGGCGGTCGGAATGAATAGTGGGTTGGCCCATACGGAGAAAATCAATTAAAATTATTTTGTTTTAATTAAAATACCGGAAAATCAAATGACTTCAATAAATCCAAATAAATAGAAAATGAATTAGGAAAAATCTCCAAAAATACAGAAAAATCAAATAAAATACCAGGAACCCAAATAAAATAAGAAATAATTAATTTGAAGTATTGATTAGTCAAATTAAAACCTTATTGACTTTAAAATTCAATTTAAGTTGTATTTAATTTGAAAAATTTTCACAAGTTGGATTTTGAAATTCAACTCAAAGAAATTTGAAAAACATAATGTTACAAACCTACCCCCTAACAAAAATCTGCCCAGATTTGGAACTCCAGGAAAAAAGGGGTAGTCCTCGAAGATCCTCCTCGCGCTCGGTGGCTTCCTCCTCGGATGATTGCTTTCCCACCTTGAGAACTTGATCACCTTGTTCCGGTCCCTCGCTCGGCTTCATCAAGATTGATCGGATACTCGGGTGAGTCAAATCTTCATCGCTCAACATCTTCAACCTTCTTTGCTTTCACGGCACTTTCGGAGGCACTTCCTCAAGGTGACACATGGAATCGTCGTGTACATTGGACATCTGCGGTGGCAACTCGGGTTCGCCACTTCCCAAGCTAGGGTGGGAAAGGTCCAATAAATCTCGGTGCCAACCCCACGAACTCCAACGGCGCATACCTCGGCGGGGAGACTTTGGATACACATAGTGCTTTGGGGCAAGGTCAATGCTCTTTGCGATTATCAACATAGCTCTTCCGGCTTGGTTTCCTCAACCTCTCTGAATCATCTTCACTTGCTCCTCGGCCTTCTTTGGGAATATCTTGGACCAAAGACTTGGCGATCCGTATCATGCCAACAAAGGTGTCTGCACTTCCTTCCTCTGAGCCTCAAGCGGTGCCATCCAAGGCGGCACGATATTTGTTGTATGAGAACTCCGCATATGGCAACATCGATCCCAACTACTTGCATTGGGCTAAAAGCTCTCAACATGTCCTCGAAATCTGGTTCACCCTCGTTGTCCATCATGCAGGGATGATAAAATATCTTGAAATTTAGATTGGTGCCTAATGCTTCTTGTAACTTTTGCGAAATCTAGATGTGAATTGGGCCCGATCGAAACAATCTTTTTGGGCCGCCATGCATACACACAATCAGTCATGTCCTTTCGGGCCCTTATCCCACTATAGCTTGTTCTCCCCAGGAAATGTGCAACTTTTCGTCGATCCAAACAACCGTCGAGTCATAGCGACTGGTCCTCGGAAGTCTTGATGAAATCCTCCTTCCACTTCCCTCGGGCCCAGCTTTGTTGACGGCTTTGACCCCCTGGCTATAAACTCGCAATCTCCTTCTTGATCTCGGCCCCAAAAACTCCTCGAAGATCACGATACATCTTGGTGTTGCGGATGAATCGAATAAAGGACTCATCGCCTCCGATGTCATTCTTGAGCTCTTTACGTTCGGCAATAGATGCTCTTCCCAAAAGCGTACCCTCGATCTTGAGAATCCGGGCTTTTCCTTCCTTGATTCTTTCCTTGATCTTTCGCTTCCTTGGACCGCCTTCTTGATTTGGTCCACGAGTCATTTGAATCTCCAAAGGCAGATCCTTCCTCTACCAATCCAGTTGAGGGAAACTCCTCGTGAAGTCTGTTTGAACCACGGTGTTCAATGACTCTTAGGCTGAGCCGGCAACCACATTCGCCTTACGGGATGGTAATGAATCCCATCATAGTCCTTTTCGGCTCTAACCTCTTCTTTGCCTCAAATTAGATGCTGAGTGAAGATGTATTTGAGACTCTTGTGATGCATGAAGATCTATAGCGGTTCCCCGAGATAGTGCCTCCAAATCTTCAATGCATCTGACGCCAACTCCAAATCATGGGTGGGTAATTCGCTCATGTTTCAATTGCGGCTGTCACTACTTTGCCCTCTGAGAACACATCAAGTCCCCTTTCGAAGCATCCGGATGATCAAATCATACGGATGTGCGGGCAAACAACCGGGGGTAGTCAACCTTTTCTTGACTCACGCTCTTTCGAGCCTCACTCCATTCAAATTTCTTCTCTTTCTTGACAATTGAGTCATTATGCAGCAAGCAGAATCCCTCTATGAACCTCTGTAGTATCCCTTTAATCCAAGGAAACTCGATATCGCCTTGACTTGGTTGTTCCCAATCAAGCACATCTCTTACTTTGCTAGGATCATGAGACTCCTCTGGCAAATACGTGTCCCGGAAAAGCTACCTTCCGGAACTCGCCTTTGAACTTGGCATCTTTGGTGACGATTCTCTCGGACCATCCTCAAATGTCAACATGCTCGGACTCATCTCGAGTAGATAAGAATGTTCGATGAACACCACCACAAACTTATCCGGATAGTCCAGAACACCTTGTTCATATTCATAATCTGGGGGCATTGGTGGAACCAAAGGACATGGCCGTGTACTCCTCGCCCATAAAGTGGTGGGGGTCTTGGAATGTCTGGGTGATCTTCACGATGGTATCGATTGATCAATCTTGGAGAATATCGGGCTCCTTGGTGATCGAACAAATCGTCAATCGGTAGTGGATACTTGTTCTTAGTGGTGACTTCATTGAGCTCGTAATCCGCACATCCTCAAGTCGTCCTTCTTCTTCCGCAACCTGGGCTCCCCAAGGCGACGAACTTGGACGAACGAACCCCTTCTCTAGCATCTTCTATTTGCTTCTTCACCTCCATGAGCTCATTTTTTGGCATCGGTATAGCCTCTTAAATCGGGTGCGGAAAACTCTATAGGAACTCGATCTCCGTCGGGCGGCATACTGGAATCATCGGGGAATACATCAGTGCCGCTCACCACGGGCACACTCTCCAAAGTGATTTCCGCATCTTGTTCAACCCCTTCTCACCCAGAACTATCAGGCTTGAACTCCCTTTCGGATGCCCTCGCTGGTGGAGTGATGGCCGGAACTTCGATCGACCTTTGAACTCGATCAACAGTCCATCGGATGACATCTAACCCTTTGAGTCAAGAAATGAGATTTGCAAAACTTCCCCATTGATGACTATGGTTGCACTTGGGCACACCTCGATCCTCATCTCTTTTCGGTGATTGAACAATCATAGGAATCCTAAACCAAAGTCTTAAAACGAATCGATCAACAAAGCTCCTCGAAATGAAAGAATCGGCGAGTCAAACAAAGCGATGCGGTATGGAATTGACAAAAGCCCCAATACCACATCTAGTGCCTCCCAGCCTCCTCTGCGATCCGTGGTGGACATGCCCTCTCCAGGCGAGGTGCTCTCGGGTCGTGGCGCCCGGCTGATCCCGTGGTGGAGTCTTTGGCTGGCTCCCAATGAAAACCCGGCGTCCTTTGGAACCCAGCATTCTTTATAGTGACCCGGTGGTGGTAGTGGGCTCTTGAACTCCGTTGGTGTTCCCCTCTAATTTGATCTTTGGTGGCTTTTGTGGTCCTTTTGTTGGAGGGGAGAAAGAAGTCGTTGTGCTCCTGACGTGTCCATGACCATCTTTGTGGTGGGAAGCGGCGAGATCCTTGGCTCCTGGTGAGGCCGGAAGGCCATCTTCCTCTTCTTGCGACTTCAGTTCGGTAAATCCTCCTGCACAGGGCCTTGTTCACCATGTCTTTGAAAGGGAAGTCAAGCGTGACCTTTGCACCTTGATGTTGGGGTCCAAACCCTCCATGAACCTCGAGATCTTGGCTTCGGTGGCCACATCCTCGGCATACCTCCCGGTGAGTGGGCCCGGTACTCGGAAACCTGCTGTGGCTCCCCGGCAGCCAAACTCCCTCTTCTTCATCTCAATGATGCCCTTGGTATATAAGCGATCTGAAGGCCTCAGATAACTCCTCCCAAGTGATCGCTGGGCATCGATGGCGACATAGTAGTTGTCCCACAAGTGGGCGCTCGCCATCGGTGATTGGCGTGAAACACCTTCTCCGATCGATCTTGGGCAAGGCTGGCTTCTTCTCAATGCTTCTCAACCGGTCATCTACCTCCAAAGGCTCTCCCCGACAAGCGTGGGTGGCGGTCCTCATGAACTTCGCCAAGCTTTTTGATTTAAAACCGGGGTATCTTTGGGGAGGGTGGTTCGCCATGTTTGCCATGTTACGTGCCATGTGGCGATGGTTGAATGCATCGCCATCAATGCGGCATATCGCCATCCGAGGTGGAGCTTGGGGCGGTGGCGGTGGCAACCGGACCCGGGTACTGGATGCAGGAATCCTGCTTTTTCTGTGCTTTTGGGACCACGAACGGCCTCTGCCCTCGTCCTGACCTCGCCTTGAACTTCCATCGAAGCAATGGCCAGGAAAAGTTAGCACAAGACAAGAGGAAAAGCACAAGGCGAGAAGGAAAAATAGGCGATAAAAGGCGGGTGCGGTGCCCTTCTAAAGTAAACAGACAATGAAAATTCCAAAAAGGTGGTGGGCACCATGCCTGGGCAAGTGCACAATACACCCAACAAGCAACAAAACCCAAAAAACTCCGATTACTACCGGAAAAAAAGCGACATGGCACCAATAACTTTTCTTGGCGCTCTTTGCCAACTTGATTCTTTAGCGGCTCTTCCCTCGATCTTGCGGATAATAATGATCCTCGTCTTCTTGATTGAATTTCTTTAAGCAAAAAACTTAAAAGAAATTTGGGATAAGATCAAATTTAAATTTCAAAATAACGTTGGAAAAAGGAAGAAATAAGAACCTAAGAATAAGGTGAGAAAGACAAGCTATTAATTACGTTTGTTGGTTTGATTTAGAAAATAAATTTTGAAATTCTAGCCATTCTAACTAGGGTTGCGACCTGATCGATATGGCTCGATACCACCTCTGTAGGGACGGGATTACCAAATCCGAACCTCCTGTTTCAACGCACTAGTCCGAGCAGTAGCGCACCACGGCATATAGTGATGATAACAGACATATCATCAAGTTCATAACGTATTAAGCAAAAAAGTGTAACAACATCATCACATTATTACAAGTATGAAGCCTTCTTTGAAGTGTAAGCATGTTTGAAATGTAGAACAAAAAAAAAAATCGGTTAGCCCGAACCCACAGAGTCGCTCCTAAAAAGAGTGTCCTCCTCCTCAAAGTCTCGGCACAAATGTCGAGCGGTGGATCCGGCTCTTTGCTCACCTTCTCCCATCATCGCTTTATGGAATAAGCCCCCCATAAAAAAGCGAGGGTGAGTATGCAACATACTATTAAGTCTTGAAACATAATGCAATTAACTAAATGCAAGGCTTAAACAAAGGAAGGCATAACATGGCTCATTTGCATAAGCGAAATTTAAAGAAATACAAGTAATAATTTCTTAAGCGGCATTTACAAAATGTAAATAACATAATTAAATAACTTTGAAGTATAACAATTTTCGGTTCCAACTACGGTTGGCTCTAAAGCCAAACTACATCAGGAGCTCTGCGCTCATGATTCCCAACTCATTTTCATTTTAAACCAAATCATCATTTTTTCATTTAAAACCAAAAGGAAAATCTACAATGTGGCGTTCACGCTTGCCCTTATCGTGACCGGCTACTCAAGTAGTTTTAAGACTCTGCGGTGGTACACTTTACCCCGCGCATGTCAACCTTTTGGCCATGCAATTAACACACTTCCTTTGGTGTGTGGCGGGGAGATCATGACAAGGCCTTTCAATGCATATACCCTCGACTTCACCCTAAGGTTTCTCTCCCCCTTTTGCGCCTTGCAAGTGTCATCGACAAACTCGCCCCGGCGAAGTCAAATAACGATACATCAAATTACTTGCAGGTCGTCCCATATAGACATGTGGTTGTCTTGTATAGCATGGCCCATGGTGACACATGATCGGTCCTTAATTGACTAGGGGGACAATCACATTCCAAAAATTTGTGCATCACGCCATTCAACCAATTCCCCGGTCTAAATCATTTTCACTTTTAATTTCAAATTAATCAAACACCAATTGCCTTACATTTCACAATTCATTTTTTATCAAGAATGAAATCATTTCCATAATGGTAAAATCGCGTGATTAAGCATGGCTAAGCATTTTCTACGTTCCCTGCAAGATTAATTACCATTAACTACAGTAATTAGTTTTCCTAGGGTGTCAATGGTTGTCAACATGGATATCAATGTGGTTATAACAATTTGGCATTTATCTAAGCATTTAAAAATGACATTAAAATACAATTCATAATTCAAATAGCATGCAATAATTTAAAACAAAATAGCATTTCATAAATTTGGGTTCAACATGGTCAAGGAGACTTGCCTTCCACCTCTTCCTGCTCCCCCTGGATGTTCCTCTCGCTCAGCCGTAGGGCGTCTACTTAAAAACCCCTCGAGGCAACAATAAATAAAACCAGAAATTAACAAAATTCAGAAATTCATAAAAATAATACCAACAGATAGATCTTAATTTTATATGAATTTAGAAATTTGAATCGTTCAAATCGGAGTTGAGCGGAGGAAGCGGGCCTTGAAGTTTTAAATGGAAAAAATCGGAAAATGATTAAGGGTGACAAGTGTCGTGCTGCTATTGGCTGAGTTCGGAAATTCAGGAAAAACTCACGAAAAAAAGGAATAAAATCATGCGGCGACATGTGGGGCCGGTGTGGACCACGGTCTCGTGAACCGGTTCATGGTTTGGTTGACTTGGGACATGTCGTATTAGTGGTGACATGGCGCGAGCGTGGCGCTCGTGGGCGTGATGTGGCGGTGATTTGGCGATGGCGTGGCGGTTTCGGTTTTCGACCAGCGTGGCGATTTGGCATGGCGTGGCATGGGTGGCACACATGCATCCAAAGTGAATTAGTGCGGCGTGGCGCTGCGTGATCTTGGCGGCGGCGACCACGCGGCGTTAGGGCCTCGTGGCGAAAACCGGGTGGAAGCAACAACGTGGCGCTGCGTCTCCTGCCGGAGGGCGAAACCACCGGGACGGCGACCGGGGGTACAAAGCGGCCGGGACTTACCCGTCGGCGAAAGATCGGGTTCGTTGTGATCGAGCGGTCCGGTTGATGGAGAAATCGGCGGGGGGCGCAACCACCCGGGTGGGAAAACGATGAAACCAGCGGGATTGAGCAACGAGAGGGAAAAGTTAAGGCATCCTGAATCGGCGAATGAGTTCAAAAGTACGAAGATGGCGGCGGAGACTCACCGGAAAGGAGAATGGGCGGACAAGGCGGCAACCGGCGAGTCAAGCGGCCGCTTCGAAGGTGAGGCGTGGGGAAAGTGTGCGGCGGGAGGAGGAACCCGGGAGGCTGCGGGCCATAGCCTAGGGTTGCGTGTAAGCGCGGAAGCAAGGTTGATCGTCTTGGGCCTCTTTATTTCCGGCGGGATTTGGGGCGTGGCGACCGAACCGATGGATCGAATCGGCGGTGAGGAAAACAAAATAGGGTTAGGGTTCCTTTGTTGGTGTGGCGATTCGGGTTAGATCGATGATCAGGGTGGATCTGGCGGTTTAGGGTTGGTTGAGTCGTGAGTAAGGGAATTGGGCGGTCGGAATGAATAGTGGGTTCCCAAGGGAAAATCAATTAAAATTATTTCTTTTAATTAAAATACGAAAAATCCAAATAACTTCAATAAATCCAAATAAATAGCAAATGAATTGGAAAAATCTCCAAAATACAGAAAAATCAAATAAAATACCAGGAACCCAAATAAAATAAAAATAATTAATTTGAAGTATTGATTAGTCAATTTAAAACCTTATTGACTTTAAAAATTCAATTTAAGTTGTATTTAATTTGAAAAATTTTCAAGTTGGATTTTGAAATTCAACTCAAAAAAGCTGAAAAAAGAATGTTATAGATACCAAGGCGAACCATTTGCTAAGCTAACCAAGTTGTTCAAGTCTTCTATGTAAAATCAAAAGCGCCACGTAGTTCTTGGGAAAAAAGGAGAATGGGTTGAGAATGTAGTAGATGAGGAAGAGTACAATCAATTTGATGAGTTGCCACCTATCGGAAATGACATCCACGGTCCCGGAAGAACAACATGAGGAAGCAAGCTACACCGTCGATCATCATGAAGGGCTAATTTTCATAAAAAAGAATAAGCATGTGGTGGCGTATTATAGAAGGGTGCATTGTCATCATGCACTAATTTTCATGTGTTAATATTACATTAATGCTATTGTAAAGATAATCTGAATCATGCTTTGTACATATGATTGTGATGATCTTTGTAAGTAGCTTGTGAAACATCGAATTATGTATATATGATTGTGATGATCTTTGTAAGTAGCTTGTAAACATCGGATTGATGGAAAAAGATGCAAGTATAAAACCGAATTTATTGTTAATATCAATATGATTCCAAATACATGATTCAAAGATGGCCATTGGACATAATTGATGAAACGAATCATGTCTACTTTGGAATATAAATAGTTGTATGTGATTGCTCTGATTTTAGGGTTTTGAATTGGGATTAGAATCTCCACTTCAACCCGCAGTCTATATTACTTTAAAGAAACTTTCCCGAAGATACAACAAAGTGGCACAAACAAAATGGAGAGCAGGCAAGTGAATGTCATTGAACAAATATATCCGAGCGGTTCTTTAACATAACGATTGTGATGTTATTATCCGACGGTTATATTACCTAATCGTGATATCTCAACATCCGAGCGGTTCTATTATAAACCTCGTGATGTCACCAACATCGACGGTTCTTTATAGAAAATGCAATTTAAACATCCAGGTGTTCTTTATAGAACCGTTGATTCATCGAACCGTTATATTATAGGCGTGTGTCTCTCTATATATTCTCCCGGAATCTCATTCACGGGGTGTTTGATAGTTTGAAAATTGTCGATCTCTGGCGGAGCAGCGAGATCGTGAAACTTAGGATGCCATTGGCACATTCATCCTAGCCGCTACTATGTCGTATCAACAACTGACGATCGATTACCTTTTTATCGTATTTACCCGTAAACGTCCCGATGTACATAATGTTGACCTCTTTTGCCCATTCCTCTCCTGAATTCATACAAAAAAAAAGGAACAAAAAAAAAAGGGCAAAACAAGTTGACTATCCCTTTTATTTAAACAATACAAGCCCTAACGGCGGTAACTTCTAGTATACCTTGCCAACAATTGCATAAGTGGTACACCCAAAAATTTGGAAAGCGGCGTGAGCACAACAAATTCGGGTTAAGTTCAAGTATGAACATCTATTCAACGACTCGGGGGGCTTCTTCACGGTCGATTTTACGGACTTGTTCCATCTCTACAACCTCGGCCATCGGCCGCACTCATAAGATCTTTGGACCTTGTAAGTGTGTGCTATCACGGTCTACATTAAGTCTAATAGTGATAAATGTCCTCCAATATATATATAATCCGCCTTAGTATATATAGATACATGCAACTAGTGACCTGAGAAGAAACTATCGATCGGTTTCCTCGACCCACATATAGTCTCAAAGCAAACAATGGATGATGATATAAACATGGTTAGATGCGTGATAGAGCATTGCTAGCACAAAAGATAAAAATTCATACTTACACCCCATAACCCGGGTAAGTGCTACCACATGCTATACTTTAGTGCATCTTGTGCACACAACTCTGTTTTGTTCATTGTCCATTGTGATATACTGTGTAGGTATCCTTTGGGTTCTCATTTAATTGAACCGACCTAAGCGGGTTAATACCTTGATTGGACGTGCGGAAACCCGACTTGACACCTATCGCAAAATTACTCACCGGGTAATCACGTTTCCTCGTACATGGTTGTGTAAGTTGTTCGAGGTTTATATTGCTATTGGAATGGCTTAGGCTAACCTTTTGCAATCTTGTAAAGCGTTCAAACACGTGAAAGATTGGACTAAACTTCTGACATGATTTGAACTTTCGGTATCCTATACACAACAATTCTATATCAAACCCGTAATAGTGACTCTAGAACTAAGTAGGTTTTATTTGCGATGCCACCGGCAAGGTCAGGAAATAACCTATGTGGATTTTATGTTTGCTACAACATGCAAACCATAAATAAGCTAAAAATAGCGATCTGATTAAACTGCGTTGAGTCGGGCGATTTGAGCAACATTAGAGGAGAGTTTGTTTCTTCTGCTCACCAGTAATACATAAAAAGGCGTTCCCACGACCTTATAAGTTCTGAGTTGTACAATTGTCAAATGATATTCATTAATTGAAAATATGTCAAAAACTTGCGGTTATTCTTGTTTATCGATTCATTGTATTGTCATATGATATTATCCTTAATACATATTTGCTCATCTTGAATGCAACAACTTAACAATGTCTTGCTTGTTGGAACTAGATGTTTTCCTACACCCTCGTGAGAACCTCCATTATTTATGGGTTGTTGAAAATTTCCATCTACTTAGGTATTCTGCATCAATATTTACGAAGACACGGCCGATTATAGATGTTGTAATTGAATATCCACTTCTATATGCATTGAGGCAGGACTTGTCCGTCGGGATAGACTTAAAATATAAACATTTGTAGCGTTTTTTCTCCTTGTTATGATAAAGTTGATGGAACTCGACTAATAAATCAACCAAGGCGAGGCGGCATGGCGGCAACAACCACGGTCTTCTCCATCGAACCGGTCACACTAGAGTGTGTGATTTGCTTCATGCCATCTGAAGTGGCTTTGCGAAGTCACCGTAGTGCCCGGTCGAGTGCGGCGGCATGCTCTTGTCTTGGCGTCCCGTCGTGCCACGGTGGGAGATCGAACATGGTACTTTGGTAAAAATTGTAGATGTACTTGATAGATTACTTTAGGTAGGGTAATTAAAGATTGAACAAATGTGATTGCAAGTCGGGTCTTCCTTGCGGAAGGACTTTGGAACACCGCTTGAATGGAAAGAAGAGGCGGGAGGAAGCGATGGAGCGGTGGTATCGGAAAGAACGACCTTGGTTATAGATAAATTTGTCTTCTTGACGAACTATCTGATCTTGCAATCTTGCTAGTTTTATTATTATTGGTGAACATGCATCATCCACATTTTTCTAAGGACATTTAAAACCAATGCATTTGGATAGTTCTTACACTATCTTGAGAGCATACTACCAACTTGAATTGGGTGCACACAAATGAAAGCAAGCTAATTTACATGATAATATTCAAAGGTTGATTCGAACATCTATATATATATGCCTCATAATCTCGATTACCGACAATTTAGGACCTTATACCATGTAAGCACAAAGAATATAGAACACAAGACAAAAGAAGCAACCATACCAATATGAATATGCTTATGAAGCACTAAGTTTAGCTCATATGGTGACTCACGAATCATTACTCAAACCACGATGTAATACCATACAATAAGTCTTTTGGGCATTTCAACAAACATCTGGCTGCACCTAAAACCCAACATCTCAATGCATTCTAGGCTTGAGATCTCACCTAAGACAAGAGGGAGAGCATTGATGTTCTTTGGTCTTCTTCTTGAATCTTGGATTGCTCCAGTCTATTTATTCTTTGCTCCAGGTGTTTGCTCCAGTGCTTATTTCTTTGCTCCAGTGCTAATTTGCTCCAGTGCTAATTTTCTTTGCCTTTGGATGATCTTCCTATCTTTGGAGCTGACAAAGAAGGAAAAGCGGCCGAAGCGAAGCGGCCGCGAGGGAAGCCTGCGGGAAGCGGAAAGCAGACCGCGAAGAGCGAGCGGCCTTGACGGAAGGAAGGAGGCCTTCGGGCGGAGGGCGCCGAGGAAGAATAGGCGGCGGCGTTTGGGCGCCCAGGGTGGAGGAACTGGGCCGGGGGAAAAATCGGCCCCCAAATGATTCTCGACCACAAACAAGAAGGGAGAGAAACTAGGAGAAAAATGAAGACCCCCAAGGAAAACAAAAATCAACTTTAAACGTAGAGTGAACCACTAATTTAATCCTTGGTGCTAAAAGACAAATGCGGGATAAACAACTTTGGTAGTAAAACTATCTGACTCGGTAAAACCTCAAAGCGAAAACTAGGGCAAAAACCAAAACCTTTAACAAAAGCTTTAAGCGGCGCTAATTATTTTTCTCCGGTAAAATAAAAAACTTGAATCTGGAGGAATCATTCAAAGAAACAAACCTAGCAAAAAGATTTGCGGTTTTACAATGTTGTCCATATACCAAAGTGTGTTCCTAAATGATCCCCCAAATTAGGCGAGTTGTTTCTGAAGCCGAAAAGGCTTAAGTGTTTTAGAATCGTAACATCCTCATTTTTCATATAAAAAAATCAATCACGCATGTAGCATTAGTAAAAAATATATATAAAAGATAAAATAATAAGATAAAATAAAATCTTGTTTATAATAAAAACATTTGAAAAATGAGAATGTTCTTTTCAAATATTTTCTAAAACTTGATTCATAAATTAAAGTTTGTTGATTATATAAAGTTTTGTACAAGTGTCTGATTTACTAAAAGAATTTTTGCAGAAAATCTATATTCGAAAAATTCCAAAACAAAGTTTATTAGGTTCCAAATATTCCCTAGTATTTTAGAGGAATTTTCCAAGATTTTTAGAGCCTTTTACTATTTTATCTCAGCGCTATTTGTGTAAATCAATTTAAATCCGAAAATTAAATGCTGGTCCACATGTCAGCCTACTGTAGCATCGTCTTCAACCGTGCATGTCAGTCCAGAGACAAACCATCTCTTTCTCTTTCTTCCACCATTACCACAATTTTGAACTTCTTAATCATTGCGGTTTCCACTCCTTTAATTAATCCTTAGCAACTCAATTAACTCCCTCAGTATTGCTACAGTAAATTTTTGGTGACGTTTGGCGTTTGGCCGTCGTTGACCAACAAGAAAAGACAACTCTCTCTCGTGACCAAAGCGAGTTCGATAAATTTTGCAAGTTCGGTAATTTTTGCAAGTTCCTTGAAGCATGTTGATTTATGTTTTGAAATGCTTTGTAGATTTACAAACTTGCATGCTATGTTGATTAAAAATAACAATAATATATTATGATAGATTGTAGTTAAATACCTTGTTAATATGTATGCTTGCTACATATTAATCCATCTTCCTTTGGCTGCCCTAGAATAATTAATTATAATATAAATGGCACGACACCTTATTTAGTATAATAGTAGTGCTTAGTTATGCTAAATACTATTTGTATATTTAATTAAAGGCTTGTTACTTGAAATTCTAAATGATTGGGTGGAAATATTATTTAAAAAGGCGATTGGTCTTTGCGGTTTAGTAAAATAAAAAAAGATTTGGTATTTAAAAACTTGAATAGGGTGGAAGGTTGCATGGCGGGTGCGAAATGCAAGACTTCGGAGTTTAGTATGTACCACAAGTCACCCTAAGGACGATCCTTATGATTGTCAAACAATGTACGATCGGCACTTGAGTTAGGAATGGGGCGGGCTGGCTAAGTAGCTAGTGAAAACTTAATTAAGATATGCGGATGGTGGAGTAAGGCGGTTGTAGCCACGAGTCCCTGACGAAGAGTCTTCCATTATGGTTGTAGCCATTTGGCGGTGAAACCTCGGTGACTTAGTTAAGGTGTAGCTAGAAAATAGCCTTGTGATTTTAAGCAGGGTTATATGCCAAAGAAGTGTATGACCAAAAAAGTGAAATATCTCTGGGGTGCGT
>JAYEVE010001453.1:0-19732 GCA_036346375.1 Guadua angustifolia
GATGAATATTGTATTCAGGATCATACATACACCTAGTAATTCTTCATAGGGTCACTACTACTGAGCGGCACATTACTATCGCTTTATACGTATGCGGTTCTTAAGTTTTGAGAAAAAGCGATTGTGATAGATAACCCGGACGGGGTGTTAGTAATAATCACTATCGGTTACGAGATTATAGTGATTGTGATATGGACTCGACATATCCCAATCGGTTCTCAACTAACAAGCGATAGTGATATGAATTTGTCATCTCTATCGGTTCCAAGAAAATAAGAGATAGTGATGATCGCGTATATATCACTATCGGTTCTTTTTATAAAGTGATAGTGATGTGGGTATACATCACTACTCGGTTCGAAAGAAAGCGATAGTGATGTTCGCGTGATCATCACTATCGCTTTTATGGAAAAAAGCGATAGTGATAGCAGGTAAATCACTATCGCTTTTAATTGAGAACCGATTGTGATGTCTCTCGCTAGAGTTATATATACCACTCGGGAACAAGATCTCATTGTTGTTCGGAGGAGATTTCTCCGCCCTTGATCGATCAAAACGACTCATATTACGTGCTTGGAAGCAATACTTGGATGATAAAATTTGAAGTCCTCAAGGATAGGTGTTAAGAGGGCAAATTTGAAGCCTTATCTTGAGGAATTCCTTCTTTTTACCCTCGTTTGCTTTGTCTTCAAAATGTGAGCAATCAGGCCTTTAAATTAAACCCTTCAATTTTGCACTAGGTAATTTTGATACATCGTGAATAAAGTTTAAGTTGCCTTTGGAATTGAGTATATGCTATCAGATTCCACACTCTCTATTAATTTGTCAAGCACACATCTATTTAATTATTGTAGTGCTCTTGTTAATATGGAATTATTGTTAATTTCTATCATGTGATAAATGCTAGAGTTTAGGCTTTGGAACCTACGTCTCCTGTTCGAGGATGCTTGTTTATAAATATGCCGAACAAAATGGCATATTTATAAGTGAGCGATCTCGAATCGTCACGTTTTTAATTGGGCGATTCGAGGATATGTGGTTTGGGCAAGTTCTGGTTGTGTTGTACAACTCGAGTAGATTTGATGGCGTCTCACTGGTGTTCTCCATATACACACCCTCTTGACCTGTTGTCGAGGCGTGTATATGGAAACGTGAAAGACTCTTGAAAGATTGACCCTAACAACAAATCTGAGCTCCCATATCTCGAATAGGATAGGACCTAACCTATTTAGAGATTAGGAGTCATCGTTGGTACCCTTGTTTTGTTTTGTTGTAGTCAAAAGATTTGCAAGTACTCTGGTAGCTATATAATTAGATTATTTGATATCATTGTTGATGTTAAAAATGTAGGTCTCCTATGTAAGGAATTGAAAGCACTAAAGCGGAGAAGAATCTAGATATCGATCGAGGGTACATATTTTATATATCTTGGAACTGTCCTCTATTTATAAAGGTAATATTAGAAATGATGTCTCAATATTTCAAATAGCTAGCTAGGTGTCTCAATATTTATTGTGTGAAGTTTAATTCTGAGATGGACCGTAAGGAATGGATGTATCGAGAAAAGTCGTTTGAGTCTTTGAATTTGAGAGGGTGTTAAGGAGTTCAAAAAATTGCGAAGAGGACATTGTGAGGAGGGTGTAAACTTCATATATTGTCCTTGCATTGATTGCACCAATCTGAGAAGATTTAACAACTTCGGCTCAAATCGAGGACCACGATTCGGCGTGGCTTTGTGAGGAATTACGTGTTGGATCCATCACGGCGGGCAATTGGTACCCTTCGATTATTACTTGAAGATCGGTGGAACCGGATGGCGAGTTGCAGACATGATATGTTTGAGGATGAGAATTTGGAGCAAATGTTGCGGGATGTGGAGGTAATTACACGAAGAGAGTTGAAAAGTTTAAAAGCTTGATGGAAGGCGATGCCAAACCGGCTTGTTCACGGGTTGCAAGCGGAATACACCAAGTTGGGTTCGGTCCTTGCATTGTTCGAGGCGAAGGCAAAACACCGTTGGACGGATACAAGTTTCAATGCACTTCTAGTTCTTCTATCGGATGTGCTTCGAGAAGGAAGCGAGTTGCCAACAAGCATTTATGAAGCGAAGAAACTCTTGTGTCCCATGGGAATGGAAATAGAAAGGATACATGCATGTCCTAATGATTGCATCTTGTCTGTACTTGTATATCGGAGGTGCACGTTTGTCCGATTGTGCGGTGTGCCGGTAAACAAACAAAGGAGAAGCGTAACGACAAGAAGCGTAGAGCCGAGGCAACGATGGTGAAGAGGTCACTAAAGGTGCACGGCAAGGTATTGTGGTACTTGCCCATCATTCCCGTCTTGAGCGGTTGTTTGCAAATCGAGAGAGGCAAAATTGTTGTGTTGGCATTATGAGTCTCGAAAGGAAGATGGCAAGGTGAGACACCCTCTGATTCGGCTCAATGGAGAAACATCGATTGGAAACATGAGGAGTTTGGTGCGAAATGAGGAACATAAGGTTTGGGTTGAGTCACAGATGGAATGAATCCGTTTGGTAACATGAGCGCGAGTCTGCGCGTGGCCAATTCATTGTGTATCTACAACCTCCCTCCTTGGTTGTGCATGAAGCGGAAGTATATCATGATGTCCTTGCTAATCTCGGGACCCAAGCAGTAGGAAATGATATTGATGTGTACCTTGCACCATTGATCGAGGATTTGGTACAATTGTGGAATGAGGGGGTCGTGGTGTGGGATGCATACAAAAAGTATTTCACCCTCGAGCTATGGTATTTTGTACCATAAATGATTTCCGGTGCTTGGTAATTTGGCGAGGTGCTGATCTGAAAGGAGCCAAAGCGTGTCCTATCTGTGAAGAGGAGCGAGAGCCTATGGCTACGAATTCCAAGAAAACGTGTATATGGGTCACCGTAGGTTTCTACCTCGAAGTCATCGATCTAGTAAAATGGATGACAAATTTGATGGGAAGAGGGAAGTCCGTTATTTGACCACCTATGAGTGGAAGGCAAGTATATTCACGTGTGGAGGATATTGAACTTGATGCGGAAAGAGTAAATAATCTGTTAGTACTAGGACAATTTGGAAGAAAGAGGTCCATATTTTGGGACTTGCCGTCTTTGGAAGGAGTTAGATGTCCGACATTGTATTGATGTCATGCACGTTGAGAAGAATGTCTGCGACAATTTGGTTGGTATCTGCTGAACATACAGGAAGACCAAGGATGGTGTGAATGCTCGTCGCGACATGGCCTACATGGGAATCGGGCCCGGGCTTGCGGTGATAGAGGAGGATGGGAAAGGTCCGTACATCCCATTGCATGCTACACCACATCCAAGAAGGAGAAAGAAGATCTCTGCAAATGTCTCCAAGGTATTAAAGTTCCATCGGCTACTCCATAAACATTAAAAATTTGGTGTCCATGGATGATTTGAAGTTGTTGGGCATGAAGTCCCACGTTGCCATGTCTTGATGACCCAAATGCTCCCGGTTGCTATAGAAATATTGCACTGAGGATGTCGGGTTTGCAATCCGAAGCTCTGTTATTTCTTCAATGCGATCTCTGCAAAGTTATTGACCACGATATGCTAGACAACTTACTGAGTGAGGTGGTGCGGACTCTATGTCGACTTGAGATGCATTTCCCACCATCGTTCTTGACGTCATGGTCCATCTTGTTGTTCACCTTGTCGGAGAGATTATGATATGTGCCCGCATTCTTCGTTACATGTATCCGTTCGAGAGGTACATGGGTATATTAAAGAATCGTGAGAATCGGTCGAAACACGAGGGTAGTATTGTGGAAGGTTATGGGGTGAAGAGGTTATTGAGTTGCGTGGACTATCTCGGGGAGAAAAGCAATCGGTGTTCCTCTATCTCGCGCATGAGGCGGACTATCGGCAAAAGGCTGTTGGGGCGAAACTACGCGAGGCCCGCGATTTGATATGTATTACAAAGCGCATCTGCGCTTGATCTGCGACCAACCTGAAGTTGCGGGGTATATCGAAGCGGCACAAATCGATTTTACGAGAAGAATCCACATATGGATGAGCTTTCCATCATGCGAGAACACAAGCGATAGATTTCTAACATGGTTCAAGCGAGGAGGAGAGGTCTCTTTAGTGATACTATCAAATGGTTGGTGACGGACCTAGATTTAATGTCTGGACATGGCGAGTGCGATATTAATGGGTACACCTTTTACCTTTGAAAGTCGAGGATCGACGAAATCTTGTTCAAAGCAGCGGTGTCGGCATAGATGCTTTGTCCGATGAACATCCTTTGGAAAGGAGGATCCTCAATGGCAATGAACTCTTATTACGGGGTGATCGAAGAAATTTGGGAGCTCGATTACGGGATATACCAAATTCCATTGTTCGATGTAAGTGGGTGGGACTTCCACATGGAGTGAAGGTCGACAAGAGAGGTTTTACTCTTGTGGATCTCAACAGACTTCGCCTATAGAAGATGACCCATTCGTTGCTTGAAGCAAGCAAATCAAGTCTTCTATAATGCGTGATCCGGCCAATCCGAGGTTGCACGTCGTCCTTTATAGTGGCGGCGGATCGTTGGTGTCGAAAATGTCATAGATGAAGAAGAATCGACCAATTCGATGAAATACCTCCGTTTGCGGATGGGGCTGTCTTAAGCGGTGACAACGACACACATGGAAGAAATTATATCGTGTAGATCATCAAGAAGGGTTATATTGTAAATAAAAGAGTACATCATTGTATGTCGGTTGATATGTGTTTGCAAAGGTTATGTGTACGTATGAAACTTTCACAAATTTTGTCAATGCATTGTGGTATGTAGCTACTTAATGGAATAAAAAGAGGCACTCTACATCAAATCATTTAAGGTTTTTAGAATACTTGGACTTTATTTGAGAAAGATTTGACTTTTCTACTCTTTGACCAAAAGTATGCCTACAAAGTGAATTTGGGTTTCTGTTTTCAATGCTTACTCATTTTGCCAAAATCCTTTTTAGAAAAGATCGTAGTATCACAAAGTATGTTTACGCAAACTTTCAAATAATTCCAACTATGTGTGCAAAAGATATGGCCTTTTCACTCTTTGATCGAGATATCTCTGTAAATTCGGACTTTATGGTTTGTCGGGAAAACAAGCGGTGCCTATATTTGTATTGGTTCTTATTAAAAAGCAACACATATACATAATCATTTGTATCGGTTTTGTAATAAAAGCTGATAGTAATACTATCCTTCGGTTGTATCGGTTTTACTTTAGAACCGATAGAAATATCACTCTAGGGTTTTCCTTAGTACAAGTATTTCTATCGGTTTTCATTTACAAACCCGATAGAGATACTATCATTATATCGGTTTTACTTGAAAACCGATAGGAATATCCTCCTAGGGTTTTCCTTAGTACAAGTATTTCTATCGGTTTTTGTTGGAAAACCGATAGTAATGAGGAGAGTGAACAATATTACTGTAGCGCTCCTCCATTTTTGCCCTAGCTCCATACCTTTGAATTGCTCCCGCACCACGATTTCTTCGCCTCCACGCCAGCGTCGCCGCCAACCTCCACGCTCCTCTCCTCCTCCATGTGCCTCCTTCCCCCGCCGCCCGAATAAACCCCCCACGCCGACTCAACTCCGACGCCGACTCTGAGCTGCCGTCGACTCTTCCCCCGCCCATGCAAAATCGCCCGCCGACTCCTCCCCTTGTGACTCTTCTTCCCACGCCGTCGACTCCTCAGCGCGCCTTAAATGCGCTACGCTCATCCTCCCAGGTATACTGTAATTACTCTGATACAGTTTTTTTGAAACATGTTCCTACTGATTTTAGAAGAATGATTTATCACACTTTTACGATTTTGAAGTTCTAATAGCAAATTATAAATAGCTAAAGTTGCTCAAATTGCTCTCTTTCATTGTGCTCCTCCTAACACAATGTCACGGATCCGCCATCAACAAATGATACAAGCGCAAACTAGGCGAACATAAAGTTGAAGATGGTTCAAGAAAATAGAAGTTCTGAGTTCGAGATATTGTTAGTTAAGAAAAGTACCAAGGAAAAGGAGAGGTCATGACAATTAAAAATCACCACTGCAGATTAAGAGACTAAATGAAGACTCTTGTATTATCAATATGAATGCTTTACGTACATCAACACATATATGCACCTGTCGATGTATTTTTACACTTTCAATCACTTTGGTAGATTGTCTTGGGTCATTTCTTGGGATCTTCAATTTCCAAACTTCAATTACGAGTTTAGTTTAGCAAAAGTGGACTTACGATACCAGCGGTTTGCAAACTACCAAAACTGATGTTAAGCGGTATATGTGTTGTTGCTATATATGTGGATTACCTTATACTCTTGTCTTAGTTTTAACAAGCGCAACATATATGGTCTTATTTGTCCTTATATGATTACGAATTGATTTTTCTCTATGCTTGGTGTATCTCTTGGATAGTCACGGTATTTTACAAAGTTAACCTTGCAAAAGTATTCATACATTTCTATATAGCATAATCTTTCCATATCACGGTGATTGCTTGTTTATATATCGATGATGGCTTGTAGCAACTTTTGAGTATGCGATTGGTATAGTTATTTCAATCTTAATTGCATATTACTTTTTTATCTCGGCATATGTTAGAGTTTAGGTTGCGTAACCTCGTCTCCCGTTAGAGAGTGCTTAATTATAAATATCTTTGGAATAGCATATTTATAAACAACGATCTCGAATTATCCACGTTTTTGAGGCGAGTTCGAGGATATGTGGTTCGGGCAAGTTCTGAGTGTTGTACAACTCCTGAGTAGATTTGATGGCGTCTCGGTTGTTCTCCGGATACACACCCTCTTGACTTGTTGTCGAGGCGTGTATCACGGAGAACAGCGAAGAAGATCTTCTTAAAACCTCTGTAGTACTGCTTGGCCGAACTTGAGATAGGATGAGATAGGACCAAACCTATTTAGAGGTTAGGAGTCATCGTTGAAGATCATTCGTTTCTCTGTTTGTTGTCAATGAGCTGTTGCTTTACATGATTTATTGTCAACTTCACATAATTACTTACTGAATTGCTTTATCTCATGTCAAATATATGACCATGTCGGATAAGAAAACTGAAAATGTCGCAACTAGAGAGCATCGACTCATCGTCGAGACGGAACGATTATCTCGCTCTGAGGGGCGGCGAACTTCAAGTGTCGGGCGAGCCAACTTCCAAGTGTCGAGGGGCGGCGAACTTCAAGTGTCGAGCCGAGCCAACTTCCAAGTGTCGAGGGCGAGTAAGGTGAGGAAGGCCGAGGACCGAGTAAAGGGGCCATAGGGAGAACACCGAGTTCTCGATTCAATGCCACGAGGGGTTTGCAGGTCCTCCTAAGTACAAGGCGATACCGCTCATTCCTCGGCCAATTGGTGAGGAGAGGGTTGCCATAGCAGTTAAGGCCCGGAGAAAGGAGGTGTGCCGGCGAGCGAAGAACCGGCGTGGGGCGAGGTGAAGGGCAAATGGATTATAGAAGAGGAGGGCGAAAACAATGCCGGTGATGCATACATGAAGAGAGATAGGTGTGGCTTTGAGGGCGCCGGGGTCTACATGCATAGTAAATGCGTCTTTGAAAGGCGTACACCATTCGAAGGTATCCGTTAATGACTCCGATGTTTGGGAGGAGTTCACGAGGATCAAGAGATGCCCGTGAGGAGGCTGAGACGGAAGAACATTGGTATCGGAGGCAGAACCGTGCCGCACCACCTCGGTTGATGACTCTGAAGGGAAGAATGGGCGCGATGGTAGCAAGTAGGAGTCTTGCGAACTCGGAGACGGTTGCCTTACTCCCACATATGTGAGGCGGGCGCGTGTTGGGTATTAGCGAGGACAAAAGAAATCAGCGGACAGACAGTGGTAGTACCAAACCCGCTACTGCGCAAGTCGTCTCCACCATCGTAAGTCGACAAACTTACTACATTGCGATCAACCATTCTGTTGTATTTCAGATCTAATTCGTACTCCCCTCTTGCAGGAGGTCGACAGCCCGGAAAGAAGCGCGGGGACCTTTGTTAGCCAAGGGTCAAATGACATCTTGTCCTCCTTGATCGGGAATCCGACCATAAGGGCGGGTACTTGCCGTGGGGGCGAGAACATCTGAAGAGGCGTGCCGAAGGCGAGGTTAGGAGTGCGGGGCAAGATCATGGGAAGCCGCATGCGGAGCGCATGAAGGACCGCTCAGGGAGGAGATCAAGGAGGAGATGAGGGGAGATGGCTGCACGTGAGCAGGAGATGAGGGTAGAGATGGGCGGCAAGAGCGGGGAGATAAAGGTGATGATCTCCAGTCGATTTGTATGACCCGCCTCAGGTGCGAGCACGTCGCGACCAGTGCGGTCTAAAATGATAAGGCTGGTCATGACTAAAGGTAATAGTTAATTTTGCATGGCCTGAGTGCGAGGTAACTCCCAATATTTTCTCTGAAGTCTTGCACCTCTTGCGAGGTGCCTGAAATGCGGACTCACGGCCAGGCAGTTTCTGTTGAAATTTTGCAGCGAGGTTGCATTTCCATGCAGCGAGACCGACCACAGTGCATGGTGACCTTTGGGGAAGGGCTACATGAGGGTCGGTGGACTCGTCCACGAAACCTTCTTATCACATGTGCTCGAGTTCCCCCAGCGAGAAGATCACCACTCTCGGGCAAGCGCACATATCGTTCATCAAATGGCCCCAATGACGTCGTCTTGGTCAAGGTAAAAACCTCGCTTCTGTACCATTCGGTAGTATTGCAACAAGTTGTTCATCTGGCGTGCTTTGTAGGTTCCTACGTACTGCGCTCTCCTCCACGGCTTGTGAGTAGTCTGCAATCTTGAAATTTGGTGCATAAAAGGGCTACCACAGCGACCCGCAGAACCCTTTGGAGGCCTCGCTAAAAAGCCAAGGCTCACCACAGACCACAGTGCCCTCTCGAGTCGGGAAAAGCCTCCAACCCCGCCTCGGAGACTCCTTGACCCGAAAAGGAGAGCAGCCTGAGCCTGAAGAAGCCCTATAATTTTAAGGCGTATGAACATGGAAAGCCCTACGCCTCCTGCGAAATTGAATACTTTAGGCATGTGGACTCGGCGGCTCCATGGATGGTACATTGACAAAGTGAAAGAGAGCAGCGAATTAGACTTCAATGTTAGGTACAAAAGGGACATTTCCCCGAGTGAGACGACGGGACATTTCGGTCGGTTTGAGGATCTGTTCGTCTCTACAAATGATCTCCATCGGCGTTTCCAGCGTGCGATCACGGACCTTTGTGAGTATGTCGCACCGCGTAGCATGACCTTAGAACTTCCATAGGATTTTGCATTATGCTTCGTAACATTCAATACGAGTTGCGAGGCAATGAGGCGTGAGTCGTGACGAATCGACAACTAATTGGGTTAAATCGACCACAGTTTGGTGTCATAGCGATGGCTGAGCTTCAACCGATGGCTTGCGGCTACATCAGGGTGCGTTGAAAGTTGAGGCCAAGAAGGACTTCATTCTATTCCGTACCACGAGGTAAGTACTACTACACCCTTCAATTACTTATGCGCACTTCAGCAGTATGTGAACTTATTTCCTTGGCTGCATACCATTTAATAAGCAACCATTGGGTCCTACTCGTGATCATTCCGAGTAACAACGTGGTCTACACTTTTAATTCCATTGAGAAGAGGCCGATGGCCTCTCGTGATCAAGCCTCCTTTGGGCGATAAGTGCACTACTCTTATGTAACACTTTACGTATTTAACTACGTACATTCATTATTTTGTATATGACGTCTCTCCAATGTATATAGGGGTTTCTCCGACTAAATCATGAGAAGGAGGATACACGATCGAAAAAAGGGCTCCAAATTTGGGTATGTGCGCTTCAAGGTACAAGTGGCGTTCCCTATATAAGATTTAGATTTCTGACATATTTTCTTCGTCTCTTAATTTCTTTTCTTTCTTCACGGTGCCATCAACAGGAAGCGGCGACCCTTGCGGTTTTATCGTCATGCATCACATGCTGATCTTGATTAGCCTCTCGAGACGTTTTCCCCGGTATATATGTACATGCATAATAATACAAGTAGCCTTTCACATAGAAATTTCAAAACTTAAATTAAAACACTCGTTTCTATTTTGCAGACTCTCAATATCCCCGGAAGAGTATAGACCACTTTCGCTCAACAAGATAAGGGACCACTTATGCGGTGGTGCTTGGATGGAATGTATGGTGGAGGGCCGGACGGTTTAGAGATCCCGAAGCTTCGTACTAGGCTATATGTGAACAATATTACAAATCTGAATGGGATTACATGTGTACATGATGGTTAAGCATGTGTCGATTGTAACAAAGTATTCATTTTACTGATGTGATATGTATTTGTTGTAACAATTAAAGTATTCATTTTACGTGAATGAGTTGTATTCATTTTACGTGAATGTGAATGTGATATACATCTTTGTATGTTTGTGATATGTGCATATATATATTGTGTGAAATATGTCTTGATTGGAGGGTCAATTGGAAAGTAGCACACCCTTCATCTCTATCGGTTCTCACAAAGAAAATGATAGAGATAACATTATCATCTCTATCGGTTTTTGTAAGAAATGATAGAGATAATGTTTATCTCTATCGGTTCCTACAAGAAAATGATAGAGATGAACTCATCATCTCTATCGGTTCTTGAGTTATAATCTCTATAAGCTTCTTCGAAGAACGATAGAGATGATGAGTTCATCTCTATCGAACAAGAACAGATGTAATAATAGCGCCTCATCTCTGTCTACTAGCTTGAGTGTCGCATACGAGACCGATTGCGATGATAAAAAAAGAACCGATTGTGATGTGTAAGCGTGTAGTAGTGGGTTAAAGTATGTTTTTCATAGCCGAGGTTAAAGTTTTCATACTAGCACACTACTACATCTTTACTTCATCCGCGACCCCCATCCTTTGCGGGTAGGCCGAACTGGCGATGATAATATTATCCTTGCCGGTTCTAAATTCAACGGCGGTGATAATATTATCTTGCGGATCTAACTTCAACCGGCGGTGATAGAAATAGTATAATTTTTCCGCAGAATGGAGGCAATATCTTTGCTGACTTTAGAAGGAACGGCGGTGATAAGAAAATATCGATTATCGGTTCACTAAACTTGATAGTGATTTATCATTGCGGTTTTGGTTGTCGGCGATGATAAGACCATTTTCCTTTGCCGTTTTACTTTAGAACCGGCAATTGATATTATTGTTCCCCAAATTTTTTTAGATCAAAGGACATCGAACCCAGACAACACATAGCAATAATGAGCATAATTAACCACAAAAACAAACCCAAAAGACTACTAATTGCGGACAACAACCGGGCATGCAATCATCTTAGGACATTAGACTGCCAAATAACGGAACAAAGTTACATATCTTGAGACAATGCCACAATCTCCGGACTTTAGCAAAACAAAAGCAATCAGAACATTTTTATTCAGAACATTTTTATTCGAATTACATATTTAGTCCTAATTTTATATACAAAATATAGCAGACCCAGCGACTTTTAACCGTTTGAAACCCAAAAGGCGCAAACTACATCCGAAATCGTCGTTGTCCTCCTCCTCATCATCCAGACTCTTCTGGGATGACCAATCGGAATTCGGCGGTGCTCCTCCTCCTCCTCGAAATCCGATTCGATGTGGAGTTGGTCTTGCCCCAACGAAGAGATCGCCCACCGGCCATTGTCATCGTCATCGTCGCCTCGTCCTCCTCCGAAGCATGGGCACATTCATCGCGTGGTCATACGTCGCTATATAAAGTCCTGCCTCGAGAAGATGACATGCAGCGATGATGTTAACAACGATAATGAGCGAGTCTCCATGTAGAACATCCTCCTCCTCCTCCTCCTCACGTCGTCATGATGACAAGCTCCTTCTCTGCTCGGCACCACCGTGATGGTCCTCCTCATTTCACCCAAAAAACTCCTCTGTCCTCCGCCACAAAGACTGCCAAAAACACCATAATCTGAACATTCTACCAGTCGGCGGAGGAAAAGTTAAATCATCTGTGAAGCTAGCCAAAACTCTTAGCAAGCTTGACCATATGAAATAACCGACGAAGAAACAAAAAAAAAAAAGTAGGCGCCTATGTAGTAGAGCACTTCAAAAAACAGCCACCACACTGCTAAGATTAATCGAACCTGCCAAATGGGATTTCTTCACGGAATTAGCGAAGGTTAAATAGGCGGGATGGATAAGCTGAAGCTCCTCAACCTAGCCAACTATCATACTACGATCGCATCTCTAGGAAGAAATCTAAAGGAGATGGGGAGTAAAAGCATTTCTCTTTGAAGCCAAAGTGGTCTTTGAAGGCGAGGAGCCACACATAAAAGTGGCCATTAGATTATGAGGAAGCTTCTGCATCCAAATAAGGAGCTCAAGCTGACCACACAATTCTGGCGTCTACATGAATGGTACTGCGGTATGTCCAAAAGACACAAAACGTGCTTTCCCGTCAAATACAAAGATATGGACTTTCACAACAATGGCGACTCTTTACGGGTTGAACACATGGAAGTATATCGAGATGTACCAGCGAGGACGCTCTGGGCGTGTCTATATTAAGAATATGGACTTTGTAAGTCTCTTGTATAATTCATCTTTGTATATTCACGTACTCTTAAACATAGGGTCTAACTTCTTTTTTACGTAGAATGGAGACAATGACACTTAGGCGGACAACAATGAAAAGATAGGATTCTGGACCGAGGAATGGTCAGCTACAAACTTATTGAAGATCCAAGAACAAGCTGTTGAGGTGTCCGCGTACTCAAAGTATTGCTAAAGCTACAACACAAGGACTCGTGCTTTAATGTGACGACTAATTGGCCCTCGCGGTTTTCCTTTGGATAGTCCTTGTCTTCATGTTAAGCGAAAGTAACATCAACATCTTAGACTCAATGAGGAAACCGAAACAAGCGAATACACAGAATTAATAGACTTGCTAAATAGGTAAACTTCGATGCGTTGCATTATTGCTCTAATAATCTTCCATCCCATTGCACCTAATTAATTTTAATGACTACTCAAAACCATGAGCAGGGTGTACAAACAATCTTGTAAGAAAGAGCCAGCGGCATTGTCCATCTGTGAAAAAGTTCGAAATACACACGATTTTCCATGCCAGAAACAACCCCAAGGGAACAATTTATGTGGATACTACGCAATGACACATATCCACGCATTCATCACGACAATACGGACTGCTAGCGGCTAGGTGGTATATCGATCATTACATGTTGACCCGTACTTTTCTTTATAAAGACGATGACACTAATTAGCTTCAATTTCTCCCATGACAGTAGCGTCAAGCGAGGCACCAAGCGACATGCTCGACCACGAAATTGATGCCCTTCAAGCGCAGAAATTGGGTTCATCATTAGAAATTATCCACAGAAAGGCGAGTTTCTGAGCATTTGTACATGCCAACAATTGTGAATGAACAATGTAATGCTTCAAAAGTGAATGAACAATGTAATAATTAAATATTATGATGCTTCAATGTATTTCAATTACACTTTAGCGATGCTTGATGCTACTATTATTGCACTCATTATCGTATACGTCTGAGAATACATCTCTTGTACAATGTATATACATGCTACAACATATCTTGCAAAAATATATATGCAAAAGGTTTAAAAACCCATAGCATGATTTGGATATATCAAAATAGGACCTGAGTTATCCTTGCCGGTTAAGAAGAAAAAAGAAGCGATGATAGTAGTTATCCTTCTTGGATATTGATAACAATTGGGCGTTGATAGATACTTATCCTTTGCGGTTATTATTGAAAATGTGGCGTTGATAGTTACTATCACTACCGGTTGTAAATAATAACGGCGGTGATAATCTATTATCGCTTGCCTTGGTTAGAGCGGTATAAACCGGTAGTGATAGTGATTATCACTGCCGGTTTATATCCGGCAGTGATAGTCGAGGACTATCACTGCCACTTAGGTTGTGCTGGGTCCACATCCGATAGTGATGCCGATGTGGACCGGCGATAATCACATGTTCGGTAGTAGTGGCACACACTACTACAAAAGAGCTAATACTAGACAAGTTATCACATATGGTTTTTTATAAAAAAACCATCTGCAATAAGTCTCCCCCTCATCACATAGACGGTTTTAGCCAAAAATCATCTATGATAAGAGGGAGAACATGGAGAAATTATTAATCACAGATGGTTCAAAATGAAAACCGTCACATGATCCTGCTACCAGATCATGCCGCGCCAAGCCCCTTGGCCCTTAAGCGTTCCACGCCCTAGCCCTCATAATGAGCGGTGGATGATTACATCCGTTTGTGAAGACCCGTGGAAAACAAAAATTGTGTTCCTAGAATTGAACACAGGACCTCACGTTATGTCACGAGCCAAGTCTCTTACCAACAAAGCTAAATCTTTGCTTGTTAGATAACATATATAATAATAAATTTACTAAAATAAAAAAGCTCATCACAGAGCGATTCGATATTTCAAGCCAAGAACTATCTACTTGAGTTCCCCTCGGCTCATAAATAGCAGAGCCATGTACGTGTCGGTCTCCTGCAGCTCGCATCCCTCACATTGCCCTAGCTCACCCTTGCACACCCTGACCACCGCCTCCTCCCCCTAGCAGCGACCTCTCCCCCTCGGCGGCGTGCACTCCCCCTCAGTGGCACTTCCCCCTCAATGGCAACGCTCCCCCTCGGCGCGCTCTCACCCTTGGTGGCACGCACTCCTCCTCGGCACACCTCTCCTCTGTGGCGCTCACTCCCCATGGCTATGGCCTCCCCCCTTTGTGAATCCTCCCAGGTGAGTCGTTGCCCCAAAACCCTAGCTCACATTTCAAGTGAATGGCGATGAATCAAAATATGTCACATATATGTAATCTAGGGTTTAGAACTTTTTGCCGCCGTTAAATGCGATTTGACTCTAGGGTTCGAGTAATGCACCCCTAGCAAACTCAACTCTGCAAAGAATTTGTTAGCACTCGATTTCAATGGTTTGAATATAGCAACATATATTAGTTAGCCATGTACACTTAACATTCCCAAGTTCATCTATTACATCTATGTGAATCCAGTTTGTTACTTAATCTATAGAATCTGTTAGTTATGTGACTAAATGAAATGTACTCCTGAGAGGCTCCACCTAATAACCTTCTCTACATGGGAGAAATATGTTCTGAACAGGTTATTGCTTATTTTTTATCAGTACATTTCGTTCCTCTATGTTCAACTAAATAATACTAAAAGATAACAAAAATTCCTCATGCCCATTCTAAAACTAAAATGTGAAGGCCTGAATATTCAGGAAACACAATATTATATATCTGACTACTATAATAAATGCAAGCGGAGATCTAGCTGCAAACCTTTATTAAATGCGGAATTGCTTAAAATTGGCCAATTTTAGATCACCCACAGAAGCTGACTTGTGGGCTGATGGGTTATTGAGGGGACAACAAAAGTAAGCTTATCATCATCTTTTCTAACTACGCATCTACCCATGCAATTTTATGCTCACCCAAGCTATGAGCAGGTGTTAATGTCAATACTTTCTTACTACCAACTCGAAGTAAATGCACCACGAAGTAAAGTCCTCAAAACTTAACTAAATGAAGCCCTATGGACAAATACATGGTTCCTAGCTGAAAACAGGTAGTTTGTGAGCATCTAACTCACTTTAAGAACTAAGTTATCCATAGAGAGAACTTGAACCATTAAATTAGTAGCTCCATTTGTTTCAAATTTTCATCATGGCATAATTTCCTCATGTACACAATGTTCTTGTTCTTTGTTTAATATGGAGCATTGCGATGGTGCGATAACTTAAAGTGATAAGTAATGGCGACTATTTAGCTTTGCCTCTTTTCTTGTTCAAGCCATCAAATAACTTGGTACACCAACATGTGAGGATGCCTAGCTTTCATGACCTATTAAGTAAAGCTATACTTAAAAAGGAGTTTAGCGCTTGCCGATAGCAATTTTTTTACATTATTGATTATTCATGACACATATTCTCGATGGTTTCATCTGAATATGTGAAAGTAGAAAAGATCGTGCTTCATTTGAATTCCACATTTGCAATTCATGTAGTTGCTTGTTGTGGCATTGAGAACTTTTGATGTATGGGTTCACTTGCTTCCAAGTAGTCTTTGATGTATCCTCCCAAAACCATGAACAAAATCAAGTCTCCATCCATCATATCCAACTTCCAATTAATCTCTATATCTACAAAAGCATTATAGGCATCCAAATCTTTAAGTTTGGGCTAACTCGTCTCCCGTGAAGATGACATTTGATAGACGGCTAGGCGACGACAAGGGCAAATCAAAAGGGTGGACCACGTCAGCCCATGACTTTCCGTTAAGCCTGTTGTCCGCGACAATTCGAGCTAGGATAGTCGTTCATACTGAAATATACGAGGACACACTTACATTAGTGTGCATTAGATTGCAAGATTGGTGTATGGAACAAGCCAACAAGCCAGTGGCACAACATGTATCGAGTATCTCGATCAGTTTCAAGGAAGAGCATTTCTTACACCGGTTTTTGGATGATTTCTTTGTGATCGGCTTCAACGACCTATTCGATCTATACAACCACAATGCTCTCGATGCATCACTCATGAGATACTAGACATTGTAAGTGTGTGCAATCACGGTGTACATTCCTGTCATACCGACAAATATCAGATATATATGATCCTTGATTTTGTATATATAGATACATGATCATAGAAGAAAAAGCAAGGGAACAACCGGTGGGTTTCGGCGACCCACACATGGTGTCTAAGCAAACCATGAACAAAAATTTAGAAGTCGTCCACAAGTATATGGGGAAAATATTGCTGGCTTAATAGGACAAAAAATTCATGTTTTTACCTCATAACCCGGGGTAAATGCTTCATCCAGTTGCTATACTTGTTGATTTGTCTTTATATAATGTCGGCGATCGAGGATCGCTGACCATAATGTGAAACAGGGTTAGTGTGAATGAGGGAACCAAAAGCGAGCTACGCTCAGCGGAGAACGGATGTTGGTCGAGGTAGCGACAAAGAGAGACACAATGGATTATCTTGGTTCGAGCCCGTGAGGAATAATAGCTACTCGATCTTCTCTGGTGAAGGAACTCACTATTCTCGAGTGCGAGAGGTGGTTTGGATTCGAGCTTGGCGCTCTGGTTATAGCTATTGTCCTATTGCTCGTGTGTTGATGTCTGTTCTTTGCCGTCTGCTTGAGAGGATTTATACCCTTCCCAATTGTTACGAAGCAGGTGGGAGATATTCAGTAGTGCGTGGTGCGATTTGAAGGCGTGTTACAGCGGAATCCGGACTGACATACGCCCGCCTTAACTCCGAATTCCCGGTCTTAGTAGCTTCTTGAGTGGCGCGCACACCTCTAAGCGGGGAAAATTGATATAATGCCACTCTCAAGAGTGGTGCGAGCCAAAATACCACTCTCGACGTTGTCTTTGTTAAAATGCCACTCTTCTCGTGCCCTCCTCGCCAAAATGCCATTTTCGATTTTCTAAAATGAATTTCGCTTTTCTATACAGTTCTAGCCACGAGAAATGACCGTTGTGCCCCCGAGCTAAATGCCTTTACTAATGCCTTTACATTGATGACGTGATTTACTAATGCCATACATTGCAGAGAAGTATATCCAACCAAATAATGACGTGGATGTATGTTACAGTATATCCAATCAAATAATGATGTGATTTATAAAATCAAGTAGGCGTAAAGACAAAGAAAAAATTAACAAATTACTACTCCGGATCACATAGGAAATTATTGTCATTGTCTAAAGTCATCTACTGAGAAACAAAAAATTTCTTTAAGGAATGGTTTTAAGGTTTGAATATGTAGTAATATTGCTATACATTGCGAGAGTAAAAAAATAATATACTAAAAGATGGCAGAAGAATAGTTATTTTACAACAAGATTTAGAATAATGTTTGTTTATTTTAATTAATTATGCGAACAATTTCTATCACGTGAGAATTACCATAAATGTAATAGACTTGTAAAGGACATGTCTCGTATAAATAATTAAGTAAAGGCATTTAGTAAAGGCATTTAGCTCGAGGCGGGATGGTCATTTCGATTATGGTGGGCCCTGAAGAAAAGCGAAATTCATTTTAGAAAATCGAAAATGGCATTTTGGCGAGGAGAATATGCGAAGAGTGGTATTTTAACAAAGGCAGCGTCGAGAGTGGCATTTTAGCTCGCACCACTCTTGAGTGGCATTATATCAATTTTCCCCTCTAAGCGAGCGTCGAGTCGTGCTCGGCTGAATCCCCACTCCCCAAAGGTCGTCGGTGCTCGGCTCCGCTGACTTAGAGTCGTGGTCGAGAAGTCCCACTTTGCTTAGCAAGAGCCAAGGACCTGTGTTTAGCGTTGACTTCTCAAAGTTCCTCAGATCCTGACAGTTATTAGCCCGAGGCTCAAGGTCGTGGCAAGTACAGGCCGACCTCAAGCCTCTTAGTATGGATAGAGGGGACGGTCTCCTGGAAACTCGAACTCAAAGTCAAGGTCGGACGGAGACCTACTGAATGGGTTTTGGTGTCGTTACACAGCACCCTTGATCTTCAAAATTCCAGTACAAACCACGATCGGCGTGGGGGCTATGCTGGCGCCTCGATCTCTGCTCAACCCTTAATTGCACCCGTCGAGATGGCACGATAGGCGTGCCTTTTGAGATGCCCTAACCTCCAACCCGGCGACGTGCAGGCTTATAAAACCTGAGCCTATTGCAGCTTTGAAAAACTCTCGACCTTCTTGTAGTCTTTTCCTCCTAACCCCTCGCTCAGGCCCTTCTTCGTCTGTCGGCCAAACACCCCCTCAACCACCATGGCTAAGCTCGGAAGAGTTCCTGTCGTGGCGAGGTTGAAAGAGCTCAAGAGCCTAGACTCTCTTGGACACTGGCGACGTGGTGGCTACAGGCGGAGGGACGAGCACGCAACCCTGGGAGACAGCAGGCTCGTCGGCCTGAGCATTACATGCTCTTGACTGGCTTGAGACTGACTGAAAGTGACTTCCTTGCGTTAGTTCTTGCCCTAATCTGAGATCAAGCTCATCAATCTGGTACCCAATTCCATCCTTCTCCTTTCCATCTTCTCTCATCACATGCGAGGGTTCTTTGGGATTCTTCCCACCCCTCTCTTCTTCCGCTTCTTCTCCTTTGTTCATAGGAAAGGACCCGTGATCGGATGCTTCTACTTCACAGTTTGAGGCGGGCGGCTCCCTTGGTCCTTCCTCGGATCCGATCGAGGATTCCCTCGGTCCACACGACCGGCGGTTAGTTCTGAAGAAGGCGAGGCGGGCGCTACTGGCGTATGATGGAACCCCCATCACGGGAAGCAGACCCCAAAGGCGGACGACACGGAGATCGACCGAGGAGGCCATCGTCATCATCCATACTCTGCGCCTCGGCGTTGCCTCACGAGGCAGAGCCATTGCCAGCAACTTTCTAAGGAGCAGTGTTCCCTCTGCGGAAGAGGATGCACCCGTTCTTCCGAGATCAAAGGCGCGACAACCTCACCCGTGAAGGGGCGTCTGAGTAAGTCTTTACCTCTGAAGTTTTGCTTGAGTTTTGATCCTTGGGTTTCATCTTGAACTTGTCTTTCTAGCAGCAGAAGAGGAGTCTTGGATCGCTGCGGGATGAATGAGATGTTCGAGGAAAGGCGGCGCCTGAACACCATTGATGACCCG
>JAYEVE010000947.1:0-20907 GCA_036346375.1 Guadua angustifolia
AGACAATTATTGTAAGATTGACAGACCTATATGATATTGGTCTGCTTGGAACCAACGAGGAGTGCTATGTTGTGGCAAACATTGAATCCACATAGGTCAGTACCCTTTGGCTGTTGGTGGCATTGCCAAAATATAATAGGTTAATTAGTTCTAAAGGTATTATTATGGAGTGTGAAGGATTATTGCATGTACTATTGAATATCGGAAACTTAAAAGTATGCGTTAGAGTGGCTGAACCCTTCTTGTGTGGCCCTCCTCTCAATTTGTAGACACTGAATGATGTGTCGAGAAAATCTCTGATAGGCTTCAAATCGTGGGTGCCACCCTTTTTGGAATCATAGAATTACTCTGGTTCTATCTCGTGATAATTACTTAGTAGAACCCAAAGGATACCTACACAGGTATATCGTCATGGTCATTGAACCTAACTTCGAGTTGTGATATATAGTAGAAATCAACGAGTATAGCATCTAGACAAAGCACTTACCTCGGGTTGTAGGGTAAAAGTATGAATTTTTTGTTCGAATGATTCAACAGTACGTTTTCCATGTACTCGTAGATGACCTCTTTATTTTCATCCATGGTTTGCTTGGACACCATGTGTGAGTCAGCGAAACCCACCGGTTCTTCCCTTGCTGCTGCTTCCAGGATCATATATCTACATATACAAATCAAGGATGATATATATAACATTTATTGGTGCGTCAGAAATGTAGATGGTGATTGCACACGCTTACATTGTCCAGCATCTTATGAGTGAGGTGTCGAGTGCTCTGAAGCCGTACAGATCGAACAAGTCATTGAAGCCGACCACAAAGACGCCATCTAAAAACCAGTGTAAGAAATACTCCTTGAAGCTCACCAAGATACTCGTTGCCCGCTGTGCCACTAGCTTGTTGGCTTATTGCATATACTAGTCTTTCAATCTAACGCAAGCTAATGAAAGCGTCTCCTTGCGCTCATCCAGTACGAACGGTTTTCCCAGCTCAAATTGCTGCACCAATGGGGCAAACGGAAAGTTGTCGGCTAACGTGGTCAATTTTGATTTGCCCTTTTCTCTGCGTCCCCTTCTACCAAATTTCATCTTCACAGGAGACGAGTGGGCCCTTACTGTAGTAATGGTCTGCACGTGACCGGACATGATAGTCGATTTGGCGGGCTCCTTCAGTGCATGGCATGGCTCCAGTAGTGCTGGTAGCTCCGGTGCATCATGTGGTGCCTCTTGGACTACTTGTAGCTTCAGTGCACCTGGGTGGGCGTCGAAGGAGATGTCCTTTTTGGGCCACTGGATGAATGTGCCAATGGCATCCCCTAGTATGACGATCTTGTCATTTAGGGGGATGTCCAGCGTGATTTGCCTTGAAAATTTCATATACACCGCCGATATGGACCTTCGTAGCCTCTCTCTCAAAAAGATGATCGCACGCATCGCCTCTACACCGGATGCATACGCTTATCCCCAAGCAGCCTGCAGGGGAATAGAGCCATTAGCAAGCCTCACTTGCAGATTGAAGGAATGGGCACCTACATGAGGGTACATAAGTAATTAGCTAACACGTCCAACATTAAAAGTATATGTAAGGAGCATTGCAGACATGTTAGCAGGGTGTCATCAGGAGGAAATCTGGCTTCATCTAGGTCCATCTCAGGGGCAGACATGCAGCTACTCCGATGGTTGGTTGGGCTGAATTGCGCATGCTTCTTGGGCTAGCACGTTCTGTGCCTGCCTCTCCTTAGCCACCCTTTGCTCTAGCCTTTCCTCGAGGCTTCGTAGCTGATTATTGAACTGCACTCTAAACCTTTCCTCAACCCTTTCCTTAATGAGGGCTACTAGTTGTTCCTCACGCTCAGCTTTGCTTCTCTTCCTACTCCGATACGTGGCCGAGTCCTGTGGGAATCCCAATTTCCAATGAACGAAAACACCTAGGCTTCTGTTGTGACTTGGGTGCTCCTTGTTTCCCAAGGCCGTGGAGAGTATGTCTTTCTCTCTGTTCGAAGTGAAAGGGCCCTGGGAAGATTCCGTGCTCAACGATATTAGGCGTTGGGACAATTTCTCATCAGCGGGGTTTGCAAAGGACACACTACCTGAAAAAGTGTGACGTGACCATGCTCTTACCCAGTTTCGGGCACGCGGCTCCACGATCGAGGCAAATGGCAGCGTGACCTCCTTCTGGACTGCCTCGTCATCCTCCCTCGTCCATTGCGCCATCTTACCTGCATACCCAGTTGAGCCTAGTCTGTGTGGGTGTGTGTTTTTTGACTGGACGGTTTTATGTGCCGCGCTTTGAAGCATGAACTCTTCCGTCATCTTCAACTCAACAAATTATCCCCAAACGTCTTTAGAGATGAACCCGTACTTCTGGAACAGAGTCATTTCCTTATTGACGTAATTAGCAACGAGGACGCTCTTGAAGTTCTTCCACGCCTTTCCCGCCACTAGCAACGCGTACCATTGCAGTGCAGGCATGGCATCTTGTGAAAGCTTGAATGATGCGAATATTTCTGTCACCAGGTTATCGCGCTCCTCATCTGTCAGCGTCTTCCATGATGGATAGGTGATGGGGACCCGTTCACGCCCAACGATCACGCACATGGTCCGGAAAGCTGCCACAACCTTTGGAGGCACGGTAGGGGCCCCATCATGCGGATCGACCGCCGTGATGGTGTATCGGCTTTGAGGCCTTTTACTAAGCCCTCTTGCACTACGCCTATTTCTTTCTACGTTGGGCGCATCATTAGATCCCTTCGGTGCTGAGGATTGAGGAGACGCCATCTTGTATGATGCAAGGTTAAGAGTAGGTAAGTTAAGAGATGCAAATTTAAGAGAAGGTAAGTTAAGAGGTATTTTGTACATGCAACACCACTGCTGCTCCTAGATGGCCGAACCGGACTCGGCGACGAATTGGGCTTGATCTTGGGACTTCCTTGGCACGTGGGCTATCCTCGGTGGATGTTCTTGACGTGCTGGTCCAGCAAAGGTGGGTGGAAAGGCCTTGCTTCCGGATTAAGCCCTCCAGGCGTCGTAAACAAAGTAACGGCCGAAACAGCGACGGTCGGGGACGACGTAGCGGTCGTAGGGGAAGAAGGAGCAGCGGTTGTCTCCTTGGTTGGGATATCCTCATCATTGTTGGACGGGTCAGTTACATAGAAGACTTGAACAACTTGGTTGGCAAGAATGAATGGTTCCTCTTGGTATCCGACACGTTCGAGGTCCACAGTTGTGACGCCATACTTATCTACCTTCACATGTTGCAGGTTAACCCAATGGCACCAAAATAAGGGGATCTTGAATAGCACATAGTCAAAATCCCAAATTTCCTCAATGAACCCATAATACGAGCTCCTCATCGATCCAGCGGTATTCAGTGCATCGATGTGAACACCACTGTTCTGGTTTGTGCTCTTCATGTCCTGATCCCTCGTGTAAAATGTATACCCATTTAAGTCATATCCTTTCCATGTTACAACTGTAAAAGCTGGCCCTTTTGCCAACCATGTTAGCGTATTACCTAACGTGCTTCCAGTAATGGGTTGTCGCTCATTGTACTATTTGTTGAACTGAAAGTTATGCTATCTCGGATTTTCTTGTCGTAGCCAATTCTTGTGCTCATCGATATATGAGGCCACAACAGCCATGTGTTGCAAAACTGTGAAATAGGCTTTCGTGCACGCAACCGGATCAGGCGTGATTGCTTTCCTTCCGATGGTCCCGATGCCCTGGAGCCTCCACTCATGGCGGGATCAAGGCACACCTATCGGTTCGACCTGTCCCATGTAATCGACCTGTCCCATGTAATCTACGTAGAATTCGACGACCTCTTTGGTTACATAACCTTCAATAATGCTACCATCTGGTCGAGATAGATTATGTACGTAGGACTTGAGAATTCCCATGTACCTCTCGAACGGGTATATGCTACGTAGGAACATAGGCCCGCACATCTTTATCTCCCTCACAAGGTGAACAATAAGATGGACCATGATATCGAAAAACGACGGAGGGAAATGCATCTCAAGATTACATAGAGTCATTACCACTTTGGCCTGCAGAGCATCAAGTCTTTCGGGATCGATGACCTTCTGAGCAATTGTGTTAAAGAAATAACACATCCTTGTAATTGTCTCCCGAATCTTGGTCGGTAAAATACTTCTAATTGCCATAGGGAGTATCTGTGTTGTCGGCGTGTTTGTGCCGAACAGCATTGGTTCGAGTGTATAACCGAGTTTCGGTAGGGGGGTCTTCGCAGCCGTATCACTCTTCGCTCTCCTCTCTACTCTCTTCACGTGATGAGCAAGACAGGAAGCTCAAGAACACAAGAGAGCACACAAGGAACACACAAAATTTACCCAGGTTCGGGCCCCCAATGCGGATAACAACCCTACGTACTGCTCAAGCTTGTGTTGCTCTAGTATTCTGCTTGCCCTTCGTTGTGAGCTGATCGACTGAGCGACCTTAGTGATCCTATCCTTTGAATTTCGACCGACCTCCCTGCCTCATGCACACTAGCGGCCTTATATACTCCCAGGACTAGCTAGGGCAGGCAGAGGGAGTAGTTTTACATTAATTACATTGGTTGTATCTAGTCCTCGCTGCCATCGTCCCTGAGCCTCTTTGCTCACGCCATATCTTGACGCCTTTGCCTTCTTGGACCGAGAGGAGGGGTTCTGACGCTGCGTGATGAATGCCTGGTACACGCGTCACCCCGTCTGGCTTGGGGCGGTGTAGATTGAACGGGAGTTGGTGAAGCTGGCTCAGTTGGAGGGACAGGTCATCATGGCATTAGGGAGCCACACCTATTTAATGGCCTTCAGGCATACTGCAACGGCTCCCCGCGCATTGGATGGTTTCCATGCGCATTTAATGGCTCCCATGCGTATTTAATGGCAATGATACATTGTGATCCTGGCAATTGCTTTGGGCGGAAGCTTCCCAGCTCTGTCTGCATGGCCGGCTGGTAATGGGGTGGCTGCTCGTCGGGCAGCCACATGGCCTGGTCGCCTGACTGCTGTTGGGCAACCACGTGTCCTGGTCTTCAACGGTCATGATCTGATCGCCCGAGCCTGGGACCTAGTCGGCCAGCAGCCCGCCGAGCGGCCACGTGTCCTAGTCGCCCAGGGTTAGGACCTGGTCGGCCGCCAAGCCTTTCTTCAGTATGATGAGTCCCTTGCACAAGACATTCTTCTTTTTGTATCTTGCGTGCGTGGTCCCACCTGGTAGCGGTGGAGAGAGTACCCCAGTGTAGAATACACCGACATGTGTCATAAGCACATGGCAATCATGGGACTTCATGCCAGTTAAACTCAAATCGTGTATCGAAACAAGTCTCTTCATGTTGGATGAGTAACCGGACGGAATTTTCACACCATGCAAGCATTGGCACAGTTCGGTTCTCTCGGCCTTGGACAGAGTATAACAAGTAGGCTCGCAGTATGTTCGGCCTTTATTAGTCTCTTTCGGTGCTAAGTCAGGTCTGATGCCCATATCGACCAAGTCAAGCCGTGCATTCATATCGTCCTTTGTTTTACCTTATTGTTCAGTAAGAGACCAATCAAGCTATCACAGACATTCTTCTCTACGTGCATCACGTCGATACAGTGCCAAACTTCTAGGTGCTCCCAATAAGGTAGGTCCCAAAATATTGATCGCTTCTTCCACATGCTCTTCTCACAGGTCCTCGATTTACGTCCTTTTCCTAATGCAACATCCAACTTCTTAACCATATCATGAATGTCAGTCCCGCTTAAAGGCTTTGGAGCTAAAGCGTCTTTGGTGGTGCCATCGAATTGTTTCTTCATCTTGCGGTATGAGTGATTTCTCCAAAGAAACCTACGGTGACGCATCTACACAGTTTTGCATGAGTGATTCAGCCAGACACTCTCAGTGTCATCCAAGCAGTGAGTACATACTTTGGCTCCTTTGGTACTCTGCCCCGACAGGTTATTAAGGGCAGGATAGTAATGGCAGGATAATCATTTATGGTGCAGAATAACAGACAGCGCAAAGTGAAGTACTCTCGTTTGTGAACATCCCATACCTGCACCCCAAGAGCCCACAATGTGTTGAGATCTTTCACCAATAGTACTAGGTACACATCAATATCATTTCCAGGTTGTTTCGGGCCTTCGATGAGTATAGACATCAATATATACTTTTGCTTCATACACAACCAAGGAGGAAGATTATACACACAGAGATTTACAGGCCAAGTGCTATGATGGCTGCTCATGTTACCGAAAGGATTCATTCCATCTGTACTCAATCCAAACTTTATATTCCTCAGATCCGCTACAAATTCTTCAAACCTCCTATTAATGTTTCTCCATTGCGTCGAATCAGCAGGGTGCCTAGTCATTCCATCATTCTTACACTCATCCGAGTGCTATCGAAGCAATTTTGCCTCTTTTGGGTTCGCAAACAAATGCTTCAAATGGGAAATTATAGGCAGATACGATGCCACCTTAGCAGGAGGTCCTTTATTCACCTCCATGCCCTAGTAGTCATCATCCGATCTATCTTTACGCTTGTACTTGGATGCGTTGCACACCGGATATACATGCAATTTTGTGTACTGTTTGCGGTACAGGATATAGTCATTCGGACAGGCATGTATCCTTTCTACTTCCATTCCGAAGGGACAAAGAACCTTTTTGGCTTTGTAGGTGGTTGTCGGCAACTCGTTTCTCTCTGGAAGCATATCCACTAATAGACCTAACAGCGCCGTAAAACTCTTGTTGGACCAACCGTTGCTTGCCTTTAATTTCAGCAGTTCTAGCACGGATGACAACCTTGTGTATTTGGACTTGCAACCTGGGAACAAAGGTTTCTCCGAGTCATCCATCAAGGCCCAGAATTTTACATATTCCCACTCATCACAGTTCCCTTCTGCATCCCTAGCATTTGATCCAGATTGTCATGGAAAGTATAGTCGATATCATCCAGAGTATCGTTGACTTCATTGACGATATCCAGAGTATTGTCGACTTCGTCCACGATGGTAGTACTACTTGGTCTACAAAAGCTCCCAATGCATCGACCTCTAGGTGAAATGAGAGAGAAAATAAAAATAAATACAAAATAGGACAACAAACGAACTTGAAAAATGAAATAAAAATTATTGGAAGGTATGGCTCAATTTTAGATGAATTTAGAATAACAAAAGCAAGATCTAAGGTCGTATAAGGATGAACGGGCTTCTGGAAGTGACTCGAGTTGGAAAAATCTAGAAAGTATCAGAGGAGAGAGGGTAAAGAAGTTGTCAACTCAGGCCAAGGTCTGGGAATCTTTATTTTTTGTAATTTTGGAAAAAGGTTAGAGACTGATAGTTGGGGTCCTTGATCTATAGATCAAGTCTACGGCTGGGAGTTAGGGTTCATAGTGTATGAAATCTATGGAATAGTGGTTGACAAGTGGGGCCCACATGTTAGTGGCTGGGTCTACATTGGACTACGTCCATAGAAAACCGATCTAGGGTTTGAGTGGCATGGTGACTGACATGATGGATGATGTGGACTCAACAACGTGTGGTACAGGTCAGCGTTGAGGTGGTGGTGGTAGTTAGCTCCGACAAGGGTGCAATGTAGTGGTGCTCTCCAGCGAGGCAACAATGACGGTGAAAGATGACATGGACGTGGGTATGGAGTGATGAATCTAGATGTGGACACGTGGACTAGGTGGACAAGCGGCACATGGGACTAATGTCATCGGAGACAGGCAGCAGTGAGTAAGAAGCATCGGCTATAAATAGTGTCTTGACAAAGTTGGCAATGTGTTGGGCTCCGGCCAAATCCAAGTGAACTGCAAGGAAGAGGACGATGTAGTCCCATCAATGGCAATGGCGAATGCGGGGCTCACCAATGGTGGCAGTGGATGGAGATGAAGAGCTTGGCTAAAGTCAGTGGCAACGGATGTGTTGGGTGTAGAAGTCTAGGGTGGACGTACTTCACCTCAAGTCATATCATCTATCTGCTCTTTGAATTTCTTAAAGGAGGTTAATTGCATCCAATGAATGTTGTGAGCCATTCCTAGAAGCTGAAGCTAACGTGTTTGCTAAAGAGAGCACCTGAAAGGCTGAAAGTGATGCTCTTGGGGAAAGCAGCATTTCAACACCTGGAGAGACCTTAGACCTCTTCTTACATTTACTATTTTGACTAAAAGACTTCAAAAAGCTTGGAAAATTGGTATGTTACACACACTTTGATATGTCTAGCCCACACCAACACATAGGCTAGTTCATCCTTGCTTCACATACAATGATTGGCCTTGTTGTTGATGGAAACCCAAGCGTTTCTATGCTTACTTAATTGCAACTAGAGTGACCATGATAGAGTAATCCCACCACAACTTGGGGTTAGGTATTACATAAACTCTTTTTGGCTATATGATTGTTACAACATTATGCATGGCATATCGATTAGAGATATTGTCCAAAACTTCTGATGGTTTTGGCTAAGCCTTCATTTGGATCCATGAATTAGGCCCAATTAATTTTAGTTGTTTCAATGTCCAATAGAGTTGGATTGTAATTAGAATCCAACTCAGACTAGATTTCATGGTAGTGAAAGGTTGGGCTATCAGATTCACACCCTAGCACCTCTGGTTTTCATGGAATTGGGAATAGACCTATTCATCTCGTTAGCATCAAGTCCTTCCTCATCTCTCTCATGAGTAGGAATGGAAACCAATCGAGTGGAGATGGCTCGAGCCAGGCTTGCCCAAGCTCTATTGAAACTGAGTCGGAAGAAAGCAGGCTGGAAGATCTCGACCGACTGGAGGAAGCCAGGGATGTCGCAACAATTTAGTCGGCCAAGTACCTTCAGGGCTTGCGTTGTTATCACGATCGGAATGTTTGAGGCCGTGCTTTCTCTAAAGGAAATCTGGTTCTAGGAAAGAATCAAAAAAGCGAGCATAAGCTCTCCCCAAGCTGGGAAGGCCCCTAATTGTCGATGAAGTGACGCACCCGGGGGCTTACAAGCTCAAGCGTGAAGACGGCGTGGTCGTTGGCAACACATGGAATATAGAATAGCTACATAGCTTTTACGCTTAAATTTTGTACTTAATCATGTTATTATGAATAAAGTTTTTTTTTGACTTACTACTTAGTTGATGCTCAACTAAGCAGTAAGTCGGGGGCTACACCTAATAGTGTTGCGCATGTGCACAATATTTCTGTGCCTTGTTTACTTCTTTTCCCTAGCGATTGTAAATAAACCCGAGTGCGTCAAATCCCGAGTAGTGAAACTTTGACCCCATGAACCGCAAACTCTAGTCACTCGAAAAGGCGTGTCTGGGATAAAGAGCCATGAGCCAACTCCCGGCGCTCAAGGGTTAGACTAGTCGGGCAGAGTGCTTAAACAAAAAGGATCAAACAACTCGGACAAATTTAAAAGCCAAATATGGAAAAAGGAGCAAATAACATTAAAATGATATATAAGATCGAATGTTATGTTCGAACGAATATGTTTTGCATTGTCTAAATTTTACAGCTAAATCTAAGCATGGCGTGCTTGGCCTAATGCATCGACGATGGTGTCGGCAACCTCGGCGATGGCCGGGACAACCTCGGCCAGGACAGCTATGGTGGCGACATCACGGGCAGTGGCCTCCTCTTCAGCAACCTTGGCTAGGGCAAGGTCGTAATCGGCCCAAAGCTCGACGAGGAAGGCCTCTTCGTCAGTGGGAGCTGCCAGGGCGTTGTCCCCGAAGTTGAAGACCAGCTCCGCCACTGGAGGCGGAGGTGGCGCTACTTCGTTGGTGGGTGTAGCGGAAGCGAGAAGGAGACCCCATCGGTGATCTCGAAAAGGAATCGAAGATTGCTGAAGAAGCAAAGACTTAGAAGTGGTGATCGCTCCCATAGCGGTGACGCCCTTATATAGCCAAAGGAACTGAAGTGACCCAAAAGGCATGCTGGCATGGGGATCTGAACCGATTCCGAAGACGTGCTGATGCGGGAAGTCGAAACGACCAAGAAGGCGTGCTAGCGTGGGAAACTGAACCGAATACGAATCGCGCAAGCCTTAATTTGGAAATCTCTTGGGATGCAACAAAGCATTTATGGCCAAAAGCTGATCCCGTCTGGGAGGAGACAAGTAATTACAGCCAGAGTTTACATGAGCATTACATAGGATTCAAGTCTAAGTTTTCTACTAAAGAGGCAGACGTGTCCTTAACTTCATCAAAGAGGGCAACGACTTGATCATCGTTGACAGTGCCTACGAAGCCTTCCTTGATAACCTCAAGATCCACTCAGGAATAAAGGGACTTCACGATCGTTAGAGCCTGGCTAGAGCTTGTGGTCATCATTTCCCGAATATGGGCTCTAAGCTTCTCGGGCTCCTCTGTCAGCCGCAGGATGACGTCATCTTCGTTGCGTAGCCCCACCTCTCCAGGGCTCAAGAATGTCAGCATTGCCTCTGAGGCCTTTTGGTGCTTGGTGCACAACTTCTCCACAGACTTAATCTTCCCGCTGAGAACACTAAATTGCACATGCGTTTTCCTCTTATATTCTGCAAATAAGCCGGATAATCATTAAGGGTGCTGCAAATATGATGAAGACGAAGTCGAATAGAGAAACGTACCTTCTAGCTCCCGCTCTAGCTTTTCCGAGTTGGTCCGAGGCTCCGAGCATGGAATTCAGAGCCCTTCAGCGCCTTGAGTTGCTCCTAGAACGCTTTGAGTTCCTGCTGGAGACCCATAATGGTTGAGTCCCAAGCTGGAGCAGGGGAAAAGAGTCAGAAGACAAGCAATCAAGTTCAGCAATGAGACGATTGAAGAAATACTTACATCGAAGGGAGCCCACCATGCTCAATTTCTACTCCTCCAAGGCCTAAATTTGGGCCAAGAGTTTTTGCAGCTCAGCTTTGCCCTTGTTTCTGACCCGTTCGCGCTCAGCCCTACCTTTGGCACGGACCCGCTAGAGGTTGACTTCGTATTCCTGCCGCAGCTTGATCTTCGGGAGTATCTCTCAGAGAATTGTGTCCCTTTTCTCGGAACGGTCTCCCAGGGCCTAAAGATTCCAAGAAGATTAATGAAGACATGCCGCTTGCTGTGGACAAAGAGAAAGAAGGGGCTAATAGCTCACTTGGACCAGTCGGGCGCATTCGATGGAGTGCTCATAGAGCTCCCTCCTCATCTTCTCCTCATCTTCACCACCAAAAGCCTCCCATTCCCCCCTCCTCGCTGCGAAATATGATTGTCAAGTCCTTTCTGAGTGGTTGAACCACTCGGGGAGGCATCCGGCTTCACGTTGGGCCTTGGAGGTGAGGACGCTGGCCCTGTCGTGTGCGATGTTGGGGGCTCCCTGATCGGCAGGCCCTTAGTCGGGCTCTAAGACGTCGGAGTCTCCCCAGCCACTGACTCCTTTCCTCTTTTGGCACTCGGCTCCTCGGTTGAAGGGCTGGTAGGCCATCTCCGCCTAGAGCTCTTATGCTGAGAGATGTCAGGGAGTGGAGCGTCAGAGAAGTAAGCTGCTCGATCTTGTAAACAGGTGATTAATGAGGAATCAAGCAACAATCACTCAAAGGTCAATGATCAGACATTAGTGGATAGAAATGCTTACCTCAGGAGGAGGATGCACCAGGGCGAAGGTCTTTGGGCAATCTTGATTAGAGATATAGGTGCCCAAGGTGAAGAAGTCGCTCAGTTGATTGGCCAGCACCTCATCTGGGGCCTTCTTGGGCACCTCTCGAGTAGGGTCGCCGCGACCACTATATTCGAATCCCAGGTGGACTCGTTCCTTGAGGGGCTACACTCAGCGAGTGATAAAGTTGGAGGAGATTCCAATTCCGGTCAGGCCCCTTTCCTGAAAGATCATCAATTAAGCCCAGGAGCTCCTTAACCTGGTCCATCTCATTATCTGGGGGAGTCGAAGCCCAAGTAATAGAAAATTTGGGTGGACGCCTAGTGAAAGGAGGAAGAAAGGGATTGGGATTGGAGCAATAGAACCATTCCCGATGCCAACCCTTATTGGAGGACTTAAAGGGGATAGAAAAATAAGATTTCTTCAGCCCATCACATAGTTGAAAGCCCCCCAATTGCTTTGGGAGTGTTCTTGTTCGGGTAAGGCTTAAGAAGAAAGAGGTGGCGAAAAAGATTGAAATGCAGGCGAATGCTAAGGTATGCCTCGCAGAGATGAACAAAGATAAAAATTTGAAGAATGGAGTTGGAATTCAGATTAACCAGCTCAATGTCGTAAAAGTGAAGAAGGCCACGAAAGAAAGCACTGCCAGGAAGGCTGAATCCGCGATGGAAAAAAGATTCAAAAACCATGATCACATGTCGGGGGTGGGAAGGGACTCACCCTTGGCTGGGCGCGCGCAGAGCAACTCCAGTGCCGGAAGAACTCCGATGGTGACCATCTCCTCCAGGCGCCTGCCCGTCGTTACCGAAGTGGCCCAATCTTTGGTTGGGGGCGGCGTGGGGGCATCCTAGGAGGAGGAAGAAGACATCTTCAGAAGAGATTTGTGGCGGAGCAAGGCTTGGAGTGCGGCGGCAGTCAACCCTAGCGGTGGAGTCACGACGAAAATGTTGAAATTTAGAAGATGAAGGCGCGAGTGTGTGCAGTGCGGAGAAAAACTCCTTGATCGCACCAAGCCTTGTATTTATAAAGGAGTAACGCTGAATTTCGCTCTGAGCAGGAAAAGCACTTCGTCTTCCATATTTTGTCTAGACCTGACCTAGGGTACACCCCACGATGGGCCGACAGCTGTGCACCACAACCGTCGTGCACAGGTACTCCCAGGACGAGTCTAGTTTGGGATATAGTATGCCCCATGATTGGTCGATTGCCAATAACTGTATCAAATAGGATTTGGGTACCTTCCAAACCAAATCATAATGTCTTCTTGCAATATGCCCCATGACGGGTCGACTGTTGGTTACTGCACAAGACAGGATCAGATATTACGAATTGATTCAGAACAAGGATTCCAAGGGTACGGCCCATGACGGGCCGCCAGCTGTACACCGTGACAATTGGGTGCAGGTACCACTCGGACAATCCATGGTACACCCCATGATGGGTCGATAGCTATGCGCCATGACAATTGGGTACATGTACCACTCGGCTAAAGCCAACCTAAATAAGGGTATGCCCCAAGATGGGCCGATTGCCGGTTTCCCAATAATTGGGCTGGGTACCACTTGGAAAAATCATGCGTGGAGCTCTATTGAGTTCTTCACGATCTATATGCCTGCAGCCTAGTACTCTGCATGGAAGCCAAACCAGTTAGGAAGCGGCACCAAGGACTAGAAGCACTCGGCGTGAAGCATGACTCAGTTGAGACGCGACCGAGAGTGTAGCCACTCGATCGCAAAGCACTCGGGGGCTACTGTGGAGTACATGGACCCTGGGTATCTACATGACAGGCCATGAGGAACACCCAAGAGGGGATGGGCCGAGCCGATTGCCTAAAGACGGGTATCACCTGGACTGCTTCCTACGTACGCAACAAGGAAACCCTGAAGATAGTAACCAACCCTGATTAAGTAGGATACGATTATAATCCTGGTTGTTACTATATTCGGCAGATAATGATAGAGATAGAATCTCTATCTGTAACCAATTAGAGATCTCCCTTGTAACCGCACCCCTCTGCTATATAAAGGGGGGGCGGGGGAATATGATAATCAGATCATCAGCAGTAAGATAGATTCTTACAATCCCAGAGCACAAGACTAGGGTATTATCTCCTCTATGAGAGCCTGAACCTGTATAATTCTTGAGTCTTGTGCTACCATTGAGTTTGGATCCAGCGCCTAGCCCTGTATTCATTATTGTTGACAACAAACATCGACACTTAGCTTGGTGGGAAGCTCAAGCCAACTCATGAGTTGAATTTGTTTCTGGCTTTGTGGTTGTGTTTGCATAACAGAGAAACAACTAATGATTGCAATGCATCTAAAAGAGTATTATGTCCAATGCATAAACTAAGCTAGTCCAATATACGTTCTATCCATTAGATAATAATAAATGCTATTAAATTTTCCTTTTACAGTTGATTGAAAAACAGAAAAACATTAGGAAAAGCATTGTCGAGTGGAAATGTCCATTAACAAATAATCATAGATTTGGACATTAGGAAAAACAATGAAACATTAGGACAATGTCCACTAATAGATAAAAAGTTCATATATGCATTCAAAAGAGGATAATAGAAAATGACTTTAACCATAGAAAGACACAGGACCTAAATAATTTAATGGTTCATATGCTAATAATCCATGCAAATAGATAGTTCATGCTAAAAGTCCATACTAACAAGGCCAACGAAAAGAAATACAGTTCGTGTTATTAACAGAGTAACAAAACAAGCAAATATAAGTTATGATCTAAGCAAACAAGTCATTAGTTGCTCTCTATACGCTTTCTGGAAATAGAATATTTTCAATATCATCCTCATCATTTTTTTTCCTGAAAAGAGACATAATAATTGAGTTTACCATTATATAATAAATAAAAAGAATAGAAATTACATTAGAGTATGAAAGAACGTACCATAAACATAGGAGGTTTCATGTCATTTAGGCACCTCTTATCCAGCTAGAAACACACACACACACACCAAATATTGAACCATAGCCTAGCATAGAGAACTCCCATAGTTATCTAGAACTCTCCCACCAGCACTAAAGATGTTTATGAAGATACAGTGCTAGCTGGTATGATCGAAAAAATCTTTGCCATATTTGACACTACTGGGAATCTATGTGCATTCAAATTCCACCACTCAAACAATTTGAAGTCCTTGTTATCTAAACTCTCATTCACTTCATCTAGATAGATGAACAACTCTGATTTTGATGGCTCAGTATAAGTTGAATGCAAGAATGACTGAAATTGAGATGACACTAAGGATAATGTGAGTTTCCTGTACCCATAGTTGAAGATGAGGTTTCAACACCTCTATTAGCATCCTTGCTATGATGATGATCCATCTCATTCTGTGAATACAGATCTTCCAACTTGACCTTGACATCATTAAGCTCTTTTGCAGCTCTTGAGGGTTCATACATTTAATTAAAGCACCAACTAATGAATCTCATCTTAAATTTGGGATCAAAAATAGTAGCAAGGACCATGGTATTGTTCTTTTCTTCCTAATACGTGCCACATGTATCCAACATTACAGCTACCATTTCTTCAAATATTGATCACCAAAGTTAATGGCAACTCTTAATGCAATCTTGACATTAACTATGTAAGGATAAAAAAATATTTGTTTTGTGATATGTTGATCTAGAAAATGCACTAATCACGACTTCAATATTGGTGCAACCTTTTCATACAATGCCCAATCTTGTCCCATTGGTTGCAATTAGTAATTTGCATCTGTATTAGCATAACACACTAATGTGTCCTTACAAGCAAGGCAATCTAACAACATTTTTATATGGAACTCTACCTTGTCGACACATCAAGACTCAACCCAGGACCAATTTTCAAAGCAAGTGATCTACAAATTTCTAAGAGTTTATGCATTCAAGATGGAGACTTCTTTATATACTTGAATGTGTCCCTGAGCTTATTTATCAAAGGTGCTAATGGTTCTAGGCCATCATTTATTACCAAATTCACAATATGAGATCAACCATGGACATGAAAAAATTTAGTAACAAAATGAGTTGATCCTTTAGCAGCAAACTCGATCATTAAACTATGTACAACAGTAGTATTTGAGGAAGCATTATCAAGATTGATTATGGTAATCTTATCATCTATCTTTCCATTCAGCAATGCAATCAAAGACAGCCTAAGCTATGACAACCATGCTATGTGGAGGATCCAACTCAATAAAGTTCAGCACATAGCATTGCATAACCCAATTTTCATCTATATAATGCACTACCAAACTCATGTAACAAATATTTTGGTTAGAGGTCCACAAATCACGAGTTAAACTTATATGCTCGACAGTTCTGAGACTCTTCCTAAGGGCATCCCTCTCTAATTGATAAATCTTCATGCATTCATTTATTATCTTCTTTCTACTAATGAATTGATATGATGGATTTTAGTAACTCATCAAAACGTTAAACCAAGTGTGCTTGACCATCCTAAAAGGATACTCATGGACAATTGTCATCTTAGCAATTATTTGACGAGTTTTCTCTTGATAGTATTCACTAGAAGTGGCAATAAAGAGGTGGACCAATCTCACCTGCCTTGGCAGGACCAAAGTTAAGCTTATCTTGAGCTTTTAGCTTAGTCGCCTTGTTCAAATATGGTGCACACTTTCTTATAAGCTTCATCAGATGTGAAGTAGCACCCCTTATTTGTAAGATATGAGTTTGTAGCAATTTCTACACTTTACCCCTGTCTTGACATCTCCTTTCTTTGTATTGGATGGAACAGTCACCACCTTAAAAATCTTCCAACAATTAGATCGTTGTTTTGGTCTGCCACTTGTCTTTAGAGAAATCTTCCGCCTTTTTCCTCCCCTCTTTATTCTTCTTCGATACACATTACCATCATCTCCTACAGCTGCTTCATCATCATCATTTGAACTTGAAGAATCTACCAAAACATGGGATGGTTGCCCATCCTCACCAGATAATGAGACACCATTGCCATCAACATCAGCCATGACCTCCCCATAGCCATCATATGAATCTGATTCCTCCCTCGACCACTATGACATAAAACCAAACAATGTAAGTTAGCTTGAACGCTAACTCAACAAGAAAACAATTGAATTTGCATAGTCATTAGGCAACAATTGTGTTCAAATTACCATTGCAGGAAGTTGTAAGGCCAAGAATGACACACTATTATCCCTTTCATTGTCTACAAAGACTTTTAGACAAATTAACATAAATGATAGCCTTAACTAAAAATGTTGGACACTCATATCATAATAACAGTTTGTGTATAAAAGGAATTCCATCTTTGATGGATTCTCATTACATCCTACAATATCTTAAAGTGGCATGTGTTGTTAAAAGAGAACCACATAGATCTTAAGGAAATTGGCAGCAAAAGGGGAAGATTTGCTCCGACAATTATCAATGTCAACTGCTACAATATCTTTCCAGCTTACTTAACGAAAGCATGGAAAGGTCTCATCTAAAAACTAATTAATTAGCTTTGTTTCTCACTTGCATATATGCTCATATAAAGATATCATGAAGTTGTACTATATGCTTATGATACCAACCAAAAATATATATATGGAATATTTTATTGATTATATGATACAGCCATGACATGAGAAATTAAGCTAAATTTGAGTTTGAAGTGTTTCTAGTGCTAGTTACTTTTCATAACAGAATCAATTGGCACAAAACAAAAGGTGAGAGCGTGTGTCATAATTTAGTACATAATTGAATGCACCCATTGGCAGACAAAACTGAAGATAGCAGAATTACAAATGATGTTAGGTACTTCAGTGGACTACGTAGGATGATAGAATCCATGGACCTGTTTTGATGTGCTCCCCTTCTTTTTGTTGTGATTTGGCTCACTTCAAGATTAGCATGAATATTAGCACGTTCCTTGCCCCCTAACACCCCACCCCAGCCCTAAAAAAATTCCCCTTGAATGAAATTACTTGTGTCGTAGCTATGGAAAGAAAGGAGAGTGGGAATTGGAGACTCGGCAAGACTGATGGGGTCATCCTTGGTTGCCCAAGGTTAGGAGGTGTTGAGAGTTTAGGAGGTGTCACCTGGTTGCATGGCTGCCCACTAGTGCCGAGCTAGACATGGAGACCCCAACATCAGCAGTGAGCTTCTTCCCTCAAGTGCATGAGACTTAAGGCTCTATTGGCGCTCCATACGGTGGACGGTGAGGATAGATCGAGGAAGATGGTAGACGGACGAGCCTATAGACGGTGCGTCGGATGGTGGAGGGTCTGCAGACGGTGCGAAGGATGACAGAAAGCTTATTGAAGGCATGATAGATGGCATGACGGACAACGAAGGGCTTGTCAGTATAGTGGATGGCAATGGCAACTATGGCAGCATTGACATCCCTCAAGCAATGCCTCAAGCGATCTCTGGCTATCTCAAGCGATCCTTTAGGGTTAGAGATGGTGGGTTGGGCCTGCTGTGGACCTAAGGCCTCAATGTTCACTTGTTGGCCTACCAAGCTTAACGAGCTCACGAGCATCTTGTAAGCTGGCTCAGGCTCGGCTCGTTAAATCAGCAAGCTGAAAATGAGGCTTGGCTCAGTATGAGTACACCATGAACTTGAGCTCGAGCAGCTTGAGTCAGATTCAAGCCGAGCAAGCCTCGAGGTTTTTTTCCACCCCTACTCACAAGTCACAATGATTGTCACCAGTGAGCTCTGATGAAATCGCCTCTGGTTAGCCCCAAGAAAGTCGTGCCATTGCTAGGGGGCCTGATAATGCCACTGCCGTAGCCAAACCCTGATGATGACAACAACTTTTACTGGCAGTGGCGATGACGATCATCAACCACCGTTGCCACCACATCCATGGCCACAAATGAATCAGCGAGCACCTGTTGGCACCAACTGTTGCTTCTTCATCAACCTTGGTGACCACTGTAGCCACCTCAACTTCTCTACTCTTATTTTCCTTAACTCCGGTGACACAAGCTGGAAAAGGAGAGGAGGGAGAGGAGACGTGCACCAGCGCTATCTAGATCTAGCTCCACCATGGCTCATTCCGACGCTGCCGCCATCGCTTCTTCCTCAAATCACGGTGGAGGTGGTGGAATGTTCCAATGGTGATGATGAGCTAGAAAAGGAGGTAAGGGGGAAGCGACGGTGGTGGTTGCCTTCTCAAAATGAAGAGTTAGATCTCGAGTCAATCACATTTCCAGGAAACAAAATTTCTTTTGCAACCAAACAGGTTTTGGAATTTGCTTAAGATTCCATTTCCTATCTATTGTTTCTTTGTCAACCATACATAAAGGATGGAATCACAGTCCATTTCAAATCCCAACTAAAATTGAATTGATGCTCCAATTCGATAATTCAATTCCAATGCTGAGATCCAAACAGACCCTGAGTGGCAAATAGACAAAAGGTAGGCATTGATTATGCTTTTCTATGTAAACATGGATCTTTATTACTCCCATAGATAATGGTGGCTCTAATACTACAAGCTAACCCCAAAGAATAAATCCCGCCTATAATATATAGCAACATATATCATAAATGATTATATGCTTGTAATGTGGCCCTGATAAGATAGATGAGTAAACGTAGACCGCAACTCACCTTAACTAGAACTTCAATTTGTGAGTTAAGAGGCATACCGACATACCTCTTGTCTTTTCTACTGATCCTTTCTGATCATCTGAACTATGCATAATCCTATTTGGTGTGATCTTAATTATGTAAAACAAAAGGAACTTCCAATAGATACTATTTAGTAGTTTTCACCTCTGGTATCGTAATTTCAGACATCAAGTTTTTGTTTGGTTGTCCTTGGTGGCACTTCACATCATTAGATGACTTAGTATTATTTTTAGTTGATTGTTAAGTTCTGAGCCCTTTTGTTATTACCAAGAGACATGTATTGGGTGAGAAAATTCCAAGATGTAAATCTTACGAATAATGTTTGACTAAAATTATGAGAGCCAACTTAACATGTTTATATTATTCTTTACAAAAGATCAATACAATGTGTTGTGTTTGCCCCTTCCAGCCACTCGATAATTTTCACTTTGTGTGTCATAACCTCATAGGCGAAGATGATGTCATCTCTGCTGGTTACATTCATCGTTTGAGCTCAATGAAAAGAACTATAAAAAGCTTGAAGGATATATACAAAGCAACACTGATGGAAAAGGTCCTCGATCCTACCCTAAAAGGATTTATGGTTAAAACCAAGATTAGAGGTAAGGAGCAATCAAGCTAGCAACTTGAATGACCGAGTGGGAGGGCCCAGGAAGTTGTGATGCAAATTAAAGAAAGCACCAGCTGAAGAGCAAAATAAAATTATGCTTACACTTGTTGCATTCTATTCCAATTTTAAGAGTAGTTGTTATTGTTATTAATAGCATAAAGGTTGACAACAATATTTTAAATTGGTAGATTGGCTCCTATATTGCTACATGTTTGATGGTTAATGCTTCTATTAAAATTAGGCCATGTTTTAACCTATGACCACAAATTGGTATTTCTGTTACCAAAAAATCTTATAACAGTATAGTTCCCGATCTTTGCCATTCGTGTTTGTTTGTAGTAATTTATTCACAAATGGAAAGCGACAAATGCATGTTTGGAGATTTTTTTATAAGAAGACATGATGGAACACATATGATTTTTTTATTCAATATGTTTTGGAACATAATTATGGCTTGTTGGGATGCATGAATTTTACATGAATTTCCCATGGGTTAGTTCATTTCAGCATTAATATATAAAAATTGCATTCCAAATGGGACCTCAATATTTTATTTTGAGGCGAAAACAGTAAGGGAGGCTCTATAATATATATTAAAAAACTTATAAAGAAATTATGCACAAGTGAAAGAAGAAGAAGAAGAAGAAGAATGTACAACCCCACCTAGGGGCAAATCAATTAAATGAGTCTAGCCAGCTAATAATAACAGGTCTTGGAGCTTCATGTGAAGTGCTACATAGAATTCCTATCTCTTGCCAACAGGCTTGACCAAAGCTGAATTTGAAGAATAGATGTACATAGGTTTCTTCCACATTGTCATTGAAAAATACACACTTATAATAGTTTTAAACATAGTTAAAATTGTTTTCAATGTTTAACTATCTACACGGCATATCTCTTGTGTTGAATGTATCACACAAAGCAAATATTTTAACTTCATTACACATTTGCTTTGCCATATCCATCTGAAATATGGCAGAGGATCAGTAACTTGGAACAATAGCTTATAAAAGCTCAGAGATGTACCACAAATATAGATCCAATAGTATGATATTGGTAGAAAGAATGATTTGTTGCATGTCCTAAGAGCATTATATA